>JAYRBW010127245.1:0-38557 GCA_036023295.1 Invenusta paracnida | reverse complement strand
TGGTTTACAACCGTGACTCTAACACAATGATTCGTGTATACTTTGGATAATTGGAGACTCTTTGATAGACATTTCATAAAATTGCCAAGCCAGTCCTTGCCTCTTACCGCTTTATCTGAATACCAGTTATTTGGTGTGAAATTCAGCAATGGTTTTGGAAACAGATTGTCGACCGATGACAATTTCGCTATGTACAATTTGAAAGCAATAATTGGGCAAATATCAGGATCATTCGGAACAGAATACAATCGCGCTTGTTTGATATCTTCATATGAAGCTCGTTTTATTGAAGGAGTACGATTTTTCGATGGCAATCCTTTTGACAAATAGGCATATTCGCGTCCGTCTGAATCTGTACCAAAGGAAATCGAATCCTTTTTGAGGATGCGCAAGTGTTCTCGTCCACGCTGTCCAAAATGAAGCAGTACGTTGAATATAACTTCATTTTGAAGATTTGTTGGGGAATTTCTGGAAAAACTCATTCTCAGTTTGCCTAAATCTTCTTTTTCCAAGGCGTCATATCGTTTTTCAACACCTCCATTTTTGATGTACTTGCTGGCCATAGCTCGAAGCATTTTATTTGATGTTTCGAACGCAATTCCAGTTACGATATTGATCGATCGACTAACCGGTGCTGAGACCAAATATCGTTGGATAGCTGCCCGAATACAACCTAGTGAAGACGGTGAATAAAATGTATCGTCGGCCTTTTTGAGCTTCGAATAAAAGAATCTCAGATAATCTGATAGCGTTGCTTCTGGGAGATTTTCTATCGCAGTTAAAATGTTATTAGCTACTAAAAAAGTCTTGAAACGGTTAACATGGTTCAGCATTTGCTGCCTGGAGCTATTGGACATTTCTTCAAGTTCAATACCATTCATTTCTTCAATAATTTCAGTAGACAAGTTCGGCTCTTCTTCTGGAATATCCTCGTTTAGTAGATCAAACATAGATTCATAACTTATCTGTTCCAGTTGCGAAGACGAGGCACCTGATATCATGTTATTAGGAACATTCGCGAAATTAATTAAAGACATTATAATTAATTAAGTTAGTTATGACAAATAATGCCGTCAAATTAATAAATAAATTATGTTTTATAAACATAATAATCGTATTATGAAATTTAAATTTTGAAAATTATTACAGACAGCATTGATTTTGAAGGCAACAATCGGCAACAATAGAAATCAACATATTAGATACAATATTTGACGCGGCTTCAGCTGCAAGCCTATTGTTGCCTTCAAAATCAATGCATTATTGTTATATTATACCATTACTCAAGGCAATGAAATCTCCCAGTGACTTAAAGTTTCGATTAGATCAGTGAGTCTTACTTCCTACCTTGTAAAAACTTTAAAACGCACAACGGATGTACAAAATGGAAGAAGTTAAGAAATGGATCAACAAAAAATCAGTGCGGTTTAAAAAAACTGCAGCTGTAAGGATGCCCCTAACATATGTGATGGATTCTAACACAAGCCATATAAACGCACCATCCTAACACAAATCGATTTCTCCAAAGCATACAATAATGTCCGGAAAAAAGAGCTCTACATTACATTACTAAATATCGATTTTCACTCCAAATATGTCTCCTGGATAAGAGGATTCTTGCATAACAGACAAGTGGCTGCTCGTATCAACAATACTAATGGAAATTATGCACGATGAACCGGGGTCTATAATAAATAAATGAAATAAGCGTTATATTTTCTGTCACAAGACTCGGTGCTTATTCTTTTTATTTTTATAATTTACATTTACTCAATTAATGACATAATCCCCAAAAATGGGGAAACGGCACAATAAACAGACGATATCTCTGTATGGGCTTCCAAATACCTCGATCAGTCGTGCCAGTCTTAATTTGTAGACAGAAATCGACAATATATATAAATATAAGTGTTGTGGAAAAAATAAAATGATGATCTACACCGAAAAAGCGAAACAACTTTCTTCTCCACTATCAATATTCTTTTCTCACCCAATATAAGCATAAACAATATACCCACGCCTTTTAGCCCAAATCCCAGAATTCTAGGTGTCGTCTTCAATCACTATCCTAAAAAACATATCGCAAACATTGTAATTAAAGCTAAGAAGAGAGCAAACATCATTTCGATTTTAGTGAACTACAAATTGGGTTGGAGTCAAAAGAACCTCAAAACAATCTACAGATTTCTTATCAAAAGTCTATTATATTACTCTGCTACTGTGTGATAATCGTGGCTATCCATCAGTGCCATCAGCTCTCGAGAAATAATTCAGAACAACGCTCTATGCAAAATAACGTGGCAATTCAAGACTTCCCCAATCGAGTCCTTAGGAATCGAAGCCAACTTTTCATTGTACTGCAACATCAACAGAAAAATATGCCTCAAAGCTAAACAAAAAACACTTCGCTGGGATTTAGGGATGGTATTTATAAACAGGGAAAAATCGGGGAATAAGCTAAGAAGAGGGAAAATTAGTATTCATAAAGAATCAGGTGGTGGGTGGGACGAAATAACAGCTATGTTGATTTAAGATGTATGGCAAGCAGTCAGTCGATGTATGACGTAATATTTATACGCTGATCCTGCAGCAGTGCTCGTATAGATGTGTATAAAAGACATATGGCTAATTATTGGGAGTACCGTGCAAGTCGGAACGAGTGCTTGTTATACCATATTATAACAGTATAATATATGATACTGTAAAAGTTATACGCCATTTCGTCGTGGTGTTTATTGTAAAATAATTATTTTCATGTTGGTATACTTTTGCTAATATTGTTATCTGTTAGTCACAGAGTAGAGATAATCTATACTCCGTGCTGTAATTAATTTTTTATTACATTATAGGTACATGGTTTATATCGAGACTTACACCAAAGACAACTTTAACGTAGTCATTGGTTAGTTCATATTTATTAAACGTTCAATGAAATATAATAATATAATGTAATAAGTGTCTAAAAATAAAATAAAAATGTATCATCTGCTGATTATGTCTTTTATAATTCATGAAGGATTAAAATATGATTAGTAATACAACATTTTTTAAACAATCAAATTTTGTCTGGTGTAATAATCATACATATATATGTGTATATAATAAAGTTTAAACGAGTGTTGAAATAATCATGTAAATTATAACAAAGGCTTGGTATATTGTATATACAGATTATATGCACTGATTCATATATGCTTTGATTGCGGCTATATATTAAGCTAAGGAATAGTTATTTAATTGTATATATAGAATAACATGTGTTGAAATAGCAGACTTCAGTCATTCAACAAAAATGCACACATTATGACACAAGGTTTTTGTTTTTTCTCGATAAATAAATGTCAGCTGCACGCGTTTATGACATAATTTTTCTTTCCGGATGTTTTTGAATACTAAAGTTAGAAAATTCGTTAGACAAATCGGGAATTCTCCATTCTATTTTATGAATAACACACGTTATTACCCCAGCTGTATCGTTTTTGCTTCTGCCATCATACTCCAGCTAAAAACAAATAGTTTATGAAACAGTACCACTAAAGACATAATCTTTGATCTCAAACACAGAAAACAACTTGATCTTCTTTGAATATTACAATAAGAAAATACGCTAAACAATATCGAGATGACAAAACTATCCCATACCTCAGCTTTTCACCATCTCGAGCCGCTGACTCGTACAAAGGTGGAGGCCCCCGATCATTCGACATATCACACATATTTTTGGTTTTTAAAAACTTGAATCCAGCACGTAACTTTCGGTTCCTCCTCATCCACGCTGGGGACATCTATTTAAACTTGTGTTCTAGATGCAACATCTACAACACAGCTATTCAGAACAACTCTACCCATTTTTTTGTGGGAGCGGAGCCTTCTGCCAAAGACAAACGAAATATAGTTGAGTTCCCAAACTCTCCAGCAGTGTAACGCAGGTTCCTTCAGGAGCTGCAACCATTTCCCCCCATCCATCACCACTCCGTCTATAGCGGGAACGGCCGTCACCTTAAACCCAGCCACAGCCCGCCACTCAATGACTCCATGCTCGATCTGTGGGAAACCCATTTAGCCAATATTTACTCCCTTCTTTTGCAACAAGTGCGAGGCAGCGTCTCACAATCCTGCACCAATGCAGAAAGAAAGGAACTTAAAATGCTCATACGCGCCAACCTGTGGTCCTGCTCAACAGACCCACTCCACCTCCCTTGGGCCCTGCAGACTCCAGACAAATGGACTTATCTGAGAGAAAGTCCACATTTTGCACTCGTCAGTCCCTCAACATGCTTCAATGGAATGCGGATGACGTCCACTCACAGATCGGGGAGCTTGGGCAGGGCTTCATGGATCACAGGTATACATTTGTTGCATTCAAGAGTTTAAACTTCTCAAGCATCACAACACACCAAAGATCGAAAGCTACTCGCCAATCAGGAGAGACCGTCATCTCGGCCCCGGCGGCACCCACCGGAAAGGAGTCGGTTTCCTCACCTATGTCAATGAGGACATGGCTTACTCGGTGGCTCCAAGAAAGTTGGAATACATTGGAAGGGCTGAGAAAGTGGGTGACGCCGTCACGAAAAACAAATTTAATAAAAAAACGATTACCAAAAACATAATCCATAGTTTATTAAATGTCAGAAATTCCAAAACCTAACCCATAAAAAATGTTGGAACCTAACTAGAGAAATAGCTCTAACAAACCAAAAATCCAGTACAACTGCGGAGATGTGACGATTGTCTCAACATAGTTGCTCAGCAGACCCAGAAATTGATAACAGCGAGTCAACAACTATCTCTGAGAAATTCAACCCACTTACAAAGGACCCTATTCAGATAAGGCAATGGAATGCCGAAGGACTTCACAACAAGGTGTACGAGCTCGAAAATAGACTCAAAACCGATGACGTGATGTAGTTTTTGCCTCTTTCAAGAGACTAAATTTAGTGAAAAAGGCAATACCCCATGATGCCGGATATGCAGCCATTAGACAAAACAGAATGGGAGGGATGGCGGAGGACTCATCTCTTACATAAAAAAGAAGCTATCCTTTATCAATAACTGTACCATCCCTACCAAAGCCATCCACGAAATGCGAACCTTCAAGGTGAAAGTGTCCCAGAAGAAATGGCTCACTATTTGCAATGGGTACAACCAACCCAGTAGAACCCCCTAAAAATCCAATGTACGACTTTCTCACACCTACATAGTGGGAGAAGCGTCATCATTGGCGGCGACATTAACGGCCATTCCAGCCTGGGGATCCCATCCAGCCCTAGAATATAATCGGGTATAAAATTAAAAATTAGTTAATGATGAACGGGAAGATTTTTGCCAATGATGGCTCCCACACCCGGGTCAACAAAGGTACTTACTAGGAGTCTAAGTACCCAAGATGTCACCGTTTGTCACAATGGTTTCCTAAACAATATTGAAGGGATAGTCGCGGACGATTTGGGCTCAGATCATGCCCCGATTCTCACCACAGTCAAAGGTAATTTCAAAACCAATAATCTCCCTCCTGTAGTGTTTAAAAATGTATGTTTTAAGGCGTGGATTGGGAAAACTTTTCTCTGAAAGATGAAGAAAATATTATAAATCTCCAAACAAACACACCAACCCCTCTATAGGGCACGAAAATCACCAGGCTCAATGAAATTCTCTTCAGGACAACAAAGACATTTGTAGGAAATTGCAAAACCACGGAGTGCAAAAGTCTGTCATGCCAAAAATAAAAAAATCCAAAATCCATTAGAAAAAAAATCGCCTTCGCAAAAATATCAGCCATGGAATGGCCGAATGGCTACAAGCATGAAATGAAGTGAATGAGAGGTTAGTTAAGTAGAATGAAAAAGAGTCAAGGGAGTTTCTATCAAACTCTGAGTTTAGCAATGACATATCCAAGTCATGGAAGTTAATAAAGTCCCTCTCGGACAGCCCAAAATGAGAGCATGATTCACAACGGGAAGGCAATCACACCTAACAATGAAAAAATAAACGCCTTTATGAAACATTTCACGAGTGGCTGTAAGCTGAATTTCAGCAAGTCTGAGAGAATTAAGAACAGAAAATGTAACAAAAAAAAACCCTCAGAGGAGAAATCAGTAACGGCGAAAAAGTGGAACTCATCACCATTAATGAGCTTCAGCAAGCCATCGCCAAATGCAGAACTAGTTTGTCGGATGACATACCTCCCACAGAGTAAAAAAAGGGTACTTTATCTTTACTCTGTGATACCCCCAATATTTCTAAAAGCCCTGTGTCATCAAGGCAAACATGCCCTAATGGACATTCTCAACGAATCTCTGAACAAAGGTTGGTGCAATCAAATGTGGCGCAATGCTATCATCATCCCACTTTTGAAAGTCGGAAAACCATTCAAGTACACAAGATCTTTCTGTCCAGTGAGTCTCATTTCGTGCGATGTTAAAACACTGTAAAGAATTATTGCTAGTCAGATATAGAACTTGGCGGAATTTAAAAATGGATCAACCTTTACCAATTGGTTCAGGAAAGACCACAGCTGTGAGTATGTCATTCTCCCAATTATGCAAGACATCGGCGACTTCTTCCAGAAAAGCCCAGCTAACCGCACCATCCTCACTCTTCTAGACTACTTTAAAACCAACCTATGATAAGGTCTAGCGCGAAGAGCTGATTCGCACAATGGAAAAAAGTGAATAGACTGACAGTACCTCAAGTGTATAGTGGGCTTTTTGAATAACCATTAATGGACCGTTCGTGTTAATGGCAAATCTAAGGATAATAAGCAATCTAGTAAACGTCGAACAATGGAGCATAAAAAAGAGGATACTTTACACAGATAAGAACGAATAACTCATTCTTCTCCACAAGCTTAAATAAAGGGAATTACAATCCCAACATCCACATTTTGGGAAAAGACTCCCTTTCAACAAAATAATTTTGATGCCTCGGCTACTTGGTGTGACTCTGGACAGGACCTCCTCTTTTAGTTCACACACGGAAAAGGTTTGCCGCAAGACGAAATAGTGGTGTAAGATTTTTACGTGCCTCAGTAATAAAGAGAGAGGGTGAAGAAAAAGGAGCATGACCAAAGTCTACTGTGCCTTGATCCGCAGTATCATGGACTTCACGGCACCAGCATGGCAACCATGGACATCAAACACCAATAAGCAGACTCTTAAAAGGGTCCAGGGCGTAGCTTTAAGGCACATTAAAGGCCACCTGAAAATAACGCCAGTGGAAACTTTAAAAGTAGAATCCGGCGTACCCTCACACACTACTCATAGCAGACAGCTTTGAATCAAGGCATACGAAAAGACTACTAGACTCCTGCTTAGCCACCCCGCGCTGTGCAGCTGACTACAGAGCCAAGCATAGACTGAGGCCCAAGCTGGAGACACGAAGTCCAGCATCCCAGTCCTTTTCAGCAATCAAGGACCACCTTTTTGACATAACATGCACGAAAGTCAATGCCAAAATCTTTTTCCATCAAACCATAAATCTAAGGTAAAATTAGAGGATATAGATACAAAGCGCTCAAGGTCATTGACGAATTTTAAAGCGACTACATTGTATACTCATACGGTTCCGCGGAAGGAGATATTAAGAACGGAGGTTCGGCAGCAGTGCTCACAGAGAGCAAACTTCGTACTCCTCAGAATATCAGCACTATACGATCGAGAGGCAGACTATTCACCTCATTCTTCGATAAGGAACACGAACCAAATACTTAAATTTCTGGGGTTGGTCGGCCGTTCACGACCGGAGAAAGAACACGACACTATCTTCCTTGCCACAGATTGGATCAAAGAAAACCAAAAAAATAATAGCTTCCTCCACGACAGCAAAGCGCTCATCACAGCCACTACCACGGGATCAGCAAAAACCAAGCTTATTAGGAGGCGCTAAACTTGGTAGATAACAGAATATCTATCCAGTGGATACCTAGCCACGTGAATATTCCTGGCAACGAGTTAGCAGATACAGCAGCAAATGAAGCCATCGATCAACCCCCTACAGACATAAACTCATCTCTTCCAACGTTATTAGGGTCCTCATTAACAGGAAAGTTAAGGGCCCAAGCCCGGTCCATCAACGTACGGTAGCCACTTACAAAGGTCATTTGTGCAAGCTAGTCTGGAAAGTATTCTAAACCGCAAGAACAGCTGCTTCCTTGCGCAAATTCACTCCAGCCACTACCCCAAATTTAAAGCCTTCAACGCCATCATTAACACAACAACAAACATGTTCTTCCCACATTGTCCCGATAACCCACACACCCTCGGACATTGGTTATAGGATTGTCCGGAGACTGATGCGGCCAAAGTGAAAATGCTTGATACTTGTTTGCCGCTTCTTTCCTATCTGAGTTCCAAATCGAAGAAAAGTTTCTTGCTGGCGCATAAGTTTCTTTAGTCAGTGCAGCAGGTTATCCTACCCAACAAAAACATCTGGATCGCGGCCACTCGCTTCTCATAAGGACCCTAGAACATGGACGACGAATGTGGCCATCTTCTGCTTCCGCCGTCACGGGCTTCAGGTCTGAACAGGGAATAGGAGTTCTAACACAGGTGGGTAATCCCCCTCCCTTACTTGTGCTTTAAAAAAGAGAAAAAAGCAAATGTATGCATAGAGCTGCTCAGAGCAAACCACATTCATTCTGTAGTTAATAAATTTACTTTATACTTGCAGCCAGTGCATCTTTCTCTTTTTTATTGTTTATAAAATGCTACACAAAGCAAACCACCTATTCATTCTACAGATATTCTATACACACTTATTTTCGAGTGCAAGGCACAGAAAGAAAGAGCGACTTCAGATATTGAGATTAAATTTAGATGGAACACTGGATGATATCCCCACAAAAATGACGGAGCCCACCAAAATAATAGTAAATAATACCCTTTTGAGCACAAATGAAATATTTTACATTTCCAAATAAAACAACTCTTTAGGGGCGCATGCAGCAGCTTTGGTGTACTTAATCGTGTTTATTCCTAACAATAAAAACCTACAAATTTGCGCTGAAATCCCTCTCATTATTTATTTCATTTTCTTATAAAAATACTAAGTATATATTTAAAATAGTATGTAATTATAATAATTATTTAATTTAAAAAATAGATATAAAGTTTTAACAAACTTGTTCTAGAACTCTGTTGCTTGTAGTTCATTTGTATAAAATCGCCCTTTAATTTGCTCTCCTTCTAGTGCTCTTGTTTCATAAATGGTAGAGGTGAACAACAACACAAAAAATACCAATACGAAATAGCCTCACTCAAGAAGAGAGAGAGAGAGAGAGAGAGAGGGGACGAAGACATCCAGGTGATATTGATTGATAATTGAGTCACCATATACGTCTCGGAAACTGGGTAGTGTGGGGTGAAACTGTCTCTGTTAGACACTCCCAAAGATTCTTTTCTCTCATACACACAAACATGTTAGTTAATGAATTATCCATGTGAAATTTCTAGACACAATACTCTTTGGTGGGGTGGGTGTTTTACTACGTCTACAATTTAATAAGCAATTGTGACTTGGAAGTTTCATCCCTGCAATAATGTTTATGTCGAGTGGTTGTGTTTTCTTCTTTAAATTAATATCATGGTTCCTCCCACTTCAAACTGAACAACATTCCAGAATAACAACAGAATTCAAACTGCTACTAATTGGCAAAAGTTGCTACTGGACATAGGAGAAACATTTATTCCAGAAGCCACTCGTTTGGAATATAATGAGTATATTAAAAACATTATTCTTTCGACAGCGACTATTCTCAACCCACAAGCAATCGCTGAAAAAATCTAAACTACAAAATAAAGGCGGATGAATAAACAAAACAGCTCGAAGGAAAAATACGAGGTTTGCGCTCTGATGGAAAAGAGCATACTGCCCACAATCAAGTGATTGACACCAATGAATGTGCAGAACCAACACAGGAGAATGCTCTTCCCACCTCTCGCGAGTTACTACAACGCGAAGCCATTCTTTACACCAACGTCGTGCTAAATAAAATTCACTTGGGAAGATTTTATTTATATTTAAGACCCTTTTTTTAAGATGATGTAAACTTTGTACAGTACCATCTTTCCAAAACAATATACCAACTGTGCCAAGAGATTATTTTGTAATGAATATGTATCTCCTCGTGAAAGAGTATCCAACCACCTCTCACCTTTCTCTATAAATTCGCTTTATCAAGGCAAGCTTTAAATTGATAAAAGAGATCGTGAAGAAGAATGCAGAATTACGGCAGTAAGAATAATAGTATATACATTGAAATTAATCAATATACATATATATACATAGAATGGCAATCTAAAATATTTCTATTGAAAATGTTATGCATTTTAGTTTGTAGAAACCTATACTATTTGAAAGAATTAAGTTAATGCCAACAAATTTCTTTATTATTAGAGAAAAATATATTTAAAAATATATCAGCATAATTATTTTACTAGTCCTTTTTGTCCCTTTTGCGTATAATCGTATAATACACATTTTGATATTTCTATCTCGGAACCAATCAGATTCATTCTTAAATCAATACGAAAATGCTTCAATCCGAGTTCAATTCATTGTATTATAAATATCAGTCAATGCTAGTTGAATTTTACAATCACGCCTTAACACATTTTATTAGCGTAGTATGATGTGTTTGTATCATTTATTTTGGAAAATTGTGTATAAAGGATCTATATTTTTGACCACAAATTTTCTTCTTTAAATTGTTACATTAAGACATCATTTGTTCCGCTACAAAACTTTTATACTGTATACTTTATTGAGTTTAACTTCACGCTGTCATATATAATTTGTAATTGATTTTCTTTACATAATATTGTATTGAATATATTTTTGTCCCACTATGTGGGAATCTATTTATAAAATTATTAAGGCATCATTTTATTCCAGTGAAGAAGCAAGGAGTTATTTGTATATAGATATTCGTTTTACTTTATACCATTCGTTTATATCTGTAAAACATGTTTTTAACTTTTAAATATTTTATTAAAAAATATCGGGTTGATACCACTACAAACTTTCAATTATTTAAATTGGCGGATGAATTAAATATTAAACCTTTTGTTACTGTATGAGAGACGAGATTAAAAAATTTAAATGTGAAACTTCCCTAACACGAAATATTATTTTGCAATTATTTTGCAATTGTAAATATCCATACTTTTAAAGAGAGGGGTATTCATCATTCTGCTTTATATAAGAAAGATGGTATAATATTTTTTTTCGATTCTTTCGGTTTGGAAGCAACACAAGAGATTATTGCGATTCCTCATAATAAACTTAAATGTTTAACATTTCAAATTCTAAAATTAAATGAGAAATCATGTTGACAATTATCTTTGTGTTATATAAATTATTTTTAAATCGAAAATTTAAAGGTATAATACTTGACTTAGTAAATGCATTGTCGAAACCAGTGACGGCGACTTCGGTGTAAACGAAACTTAGACCAAAGAGGGAGATGTAATTTGTAGAAAAATAAAATTGTCTCCTTATTAATTTGAGCAATTTCTTCATTTATATGTTTAGTTGATTCAATTTTTTCTCTGTTATCTCTAAATGTTATATCAAAACACATATTTACTAAGTATTACTATATATCCCATAAATTCTTATGATTAACAATCTTTATTCTTCGGATTTTTATCAATTATAGAGCCATAAAATCAGGATATTTACGTTTTGCTTCTTTAAATTAATTTAATAGGTACAGATCTCTTAGAATCAGTCAGAATTAGTTGTTGTATTTAAGTTAAACATCATCTTCTCTTTATGACTTATAAAATCTATTCATATTTGTTTTTCATATTCAAATCAATCCTTTCATAGATATAACCTTGTTTATGTAGAATATGTGCTGTTGTACAGTATATATTATGCACATTTTCATTAAGATTAAAACCAAGTTTCGTTAGATTGTCATACTTAGGAGTGAGAAAAGAATATATATTACATTTTTTATCTTTGATTGTTCTCCTTTAAGTAATTGACGTTCTATTCTAGAAAGTATTGATACTTTAAATATTTTTCTCGCTCCTCTCCAATAATTTTTAATTAGAAATATGTAAATCTAATAATAATCAATATTAATACCATGTAGAAACAATTAAACTTTTCCAACATTAAACATTATGATATTAAAAGAGTGGTACTTATTTTTTTACTTTTTAACCTCACTCTATCTTTTTAATATTTTTCTAACTTAGAAACTTAGTTTCCACATGCTGTTTCACAAAACTACCGCTCATTTTCCTTCTTTCGCTACTAAATCTACCTGAATTCTTGCCTTATTTAAGATAATTAATATCACTTTTAATTATATAAATTGTAAATACTAACTATATAACATCTCTTGATGTATATAGTTTAATGAAACCTTCTAACTCTTCCAATGTTAACTTATTATCCTCTACACAAAAAAAAATGAACTTACTTATGTAGTTTTCAATCAGTTACAAGTGTTCTATAATATGCTTTCTTCTTAGATGCAAAACCAAAAACAATAGATTCAGTAATAGCCATTTTTACAGCTTCTACACTTCCCAAACTGCCAGAAATTATGGCTGCAAGTGGTGCTGCTATCAATTCACCAATTCCAATAATAACTTAAGTTACTGAACTTAGCAATACAGGTGTTCCACCTATTGGTTTTATTGTTGAATCAGCTTTTCCCAACTATTTTTCGAATTTTTTAATATGGCTTAAGTTATTTTTCAAGTTCTGCTTTTTTACCAAAAAAAATCTTGATCTATCTTTTATATACTTCAGATTGAAATTTTAAATCTGTAAGAGTTGAGTAAATCCTTGGTGGAGCTGATGAAGTTTCCTCATGTTAAATAAAACCGCGGATTTCACGCGATTCAAATTCTTCCATTTTGTATGCAAAAGTTTTGAAAATGTCTCAAAATTTCAAATAAGTGAACTTCAACGCAGGTGAATTAAAAATGCAAGTAAAAAATTTAAAGAGTTAAATGTGTTTTTTCTTCTTTATTTCTCACATTTTCCGCCTCAATTGCTAGTGTTTTCAACGTTAACAAATTTTCTCCTTGAATTGAATATTAGGTATACTCGTGCTTCGCACTCTTGAAATACTTGCAATATCTATAGACACGTGAAAATATTTCCCATATTCAACAGCCATCAATGTAATAACGGATATTATCCCACACTTGCTTCGTATTTCTATTGTGCACAGATTAAATAAAAATGGTATTTTTATGGCTATTGAATACGGCTCCATATTTTCAATGAGAAATATCATTGATCATGGAATATTTCCCGTATTCAACAGCCATCAATGTAATAACGGATAGTATCTTGCACATTGAAATAAATACCACGATCAATTTTAAATGTAAAATCAGTATAAAAATCAATTCTAAAAGAAAAATGATATTTTTCTTGTTCTCTCACATCAAAGATAAATAAATATGGGTAATTTTCTAAATATTTAGTATGAAAAGTAATAGAATAAGGAATAATGATCTTAAATGAACTTTAAGAAACCCCCTCTATATACTTATCATTTTTGTTTTTACCCATTTTTGTATAGAAGAAAACCTTTATGTAATAAAATTTGCACCAACTCCTCTTCGAGAATGGCGTAACTTTACTTCATAAATATTGAAACTTTTCTATAAGAAAATGACACTAATTCTTGCCCATGAACGAAGTAAGTATGAAGATTTCTATGAGGATGAAACAGAAAAAGCTGGGGAGGGATTTATAGATTCATTATCTGAGATTATAACTAGAATTCACCTATTATTAACAGTGGAGCAACTATTATTAAAACCAAAAAAGAATTAATAACATCAGGTGCAAAAGCTGTATCCTCTCATTCGAAGGGTGCATCATCCATATCTAATACAATTAAACATTCAAATGAACTAAAACAATTAGATAAAATACGTGAAATAAGAAATAGAAAGATTGAACAAGAAACACAACATTTCATACGAAGTGAAAAGCAACAGAATCAGCCGGAGATGAGGCAAAGCCACTCTTATGGGAAGGATCTAAAATTATTGGTTAAAACATACCAAAAATTATTAGTTGAAAATCGGGAAACTTTCTCGAAGAAAATGGAAGAAGTTTGGAATATATTTATGACTCTGCTATAATAATAAATATGAAGAATTATTTATCATCCCATTTAAATCTTTATCGATTGATCTCGAGTTTAACAATGCTATAATGCTTAACCCAAAAAAGAAATTAAAAATTAGCATAAAAACATTTTTCAGAGCTTAACAGTGTATTCGTAATATTATACTGATTATAATTTTCAGGGGGTAAAATAAATTTTGTTCGAGATACTGGTAACAAAGAATTTAATAGATTAAGAAACCCTACATGTTAATGTAAATTCTAATACTGGTATGGTTAAAATGGAGAATACACATCTAATAATAAAGTTTAAAGAAGATTCTAGATTTATTAGTTCCGATTATGGATGGGATGATTATGAATTAACAGATAATTTTATTAAACTACTAAATGGTGTTCCATTGGAAGATGTTGATGATGAAAATGGTTTAATATCATTTTATAATTTACTCTCTGATTTAAAGAAACTGACTAACACAAATAATAGAGGAAAGCTTTAATAGCGAAATTTGTCTCACTTAATTCTATAACTAGTGGTGAGAGTTTGGTGATGTCAGCGACGTGCGAAACACTAACATCTATATGTTCTTAAAATAAAAACCATTAAGCTTCAAATTTGAGGGAATGTCCACTACAAAACCTATCTCAGAACGTGTTTTTTTTTAGCGAAAAAGCTCAATCGCCTATTTTCACAATGTAGATTTGACAAGTGGGTTGGTGGGATATGGGACTCGACAAAAATTATTTTGATGTTGTTGACGGCACTTTTATAGTAAACCGGTCTGATGGAGGCCGTTTCCTTAGCCTATCAGTCTCTTCATTTCCCAGGATGTTGACTTGCCCTGGGATCCAATAGAATGTTATATTATGTCCAAAATATATGTGAGTTTCACTTTGACGATTCTGGTGCTTGCTATGGTGGTTTTCAGCGCCACCGACTTCTATTATATAGCGGTTATATATAGAAGTCTGATATAAGCTGACGTATGAGAGGTGATGTGACATATGGCTAGCTGAAAGCTAGGACAAAAGAGTTGTTGATGAATCTGCCTTTCACTATCGTAGATTTGAAAAATTGTGGTTTAACTGCATGTCTACCTCCCCCCTATAAGTAGGTAATTTGAATATAAACGATACCCAAAATTAGTTTTTTTAATTGATAAGTATCACTTAGAACTATTTTTTCATTCTATCCTTTCAATTGAAAACTAAGTTGCCAACTTCTACAGGGTTAGTAATATATAAATTTTATTGTCAACTATTTTTTTAATGAGAGGGTTCTTGTCGCTTGCTCTAGATTCTTTGGACGAAGCCTTGTATGCGAAATTTTAAAATAAAACCCGTTAACATAAGTATTTGCGCTTTCATGTTTTTTTAAAACATTTCTATGATAACTACGGGATGTTTCAAAAGTACGTTAACAGCTGTATATTAATGTAATATAACATAACTAGAAGATATACAAACATTATAAACAGTATAGAGTGCAATAACAGTATATCACATAAGCATTACTTCACCATTTCTATTGGCTACCTAATTTTAATGCAGATGTACATACAGCTGTTAACGGACTTTTGAAAAACCTTGTAGATAAAGCAGGTTGAGTAATTTACAAATAAAATATGTCACGAATAAGTAAATATTGGTAATAAAATAAATAGAACAATATTTAGAATATATTCATAAAATTTGTTGTAAAGCTATTGAATCACTGTATATCATTATATAAAAGTAATGCCAAAAAGTAACATTTCACATCAATTTTTGGTCTACACTAAAAATAGTATACTCATAATATTATAATTATTTACTTACATTGTTAAAAAAGAGATAACGCTATTTTATATTTATGCACATAAGAAATAAAGTTGAAATGAAACACAGCTTAACAATTCTAATTGCCTCCAAGGCCCCAAATTGTAAAAATAAGGTTAATAATGTTAAAGACATATTTATTGTTAATTTAATAAAATATATGGTAAAAATCAACCAATCAAT
This sequence comes from Invenusta paracnida, assembly GCA_036023295.1. NCBI lineage: Eukaryota > Metazoa > Platyhelminthes > Proseriata > Coelogynoporidae > Invenusta > Invenusta paracnida. The sequence goes on along the minus strand of JAYRBW010127245.1, from coordinate 22,447 downwards.
TAACATATTGGTAATGATATGAATATCAGTGACAATGAATTCAATAGAGAATCAGAAAATACAGAATACTAATAATAAATCTAAGATAATGTAATAAAAGATCAAAACTCATTGCAACCCAGCATGATAATATTATGTTCACATTGCTAATAAAAACTCCCCGAATTATTGAATCAGTAGGTAAAAATGTATAAAGTTATATATTCAGCCACAATATTAGTAGGGTATTTCAAGCAGAATGTAGTATAAATCAAAGAACAATCTCATAATAGGTACATCAAACTCTCTTATTAAAAGAATATATGGCAGCTTAATAAAGATTCCTATGTCGATTGTGTGATGTAAATAAAAGTTTAAAAATGTAATACCACGTGGCTAGTTTTTCGATACAACAGATATGTAATTTAGTACTAAATAAGTTTACACATGATGCTTAAAAAGAAGTTGTTGAATATAATTTATGTAAATCAGAAAAACAAGTAAACATGGTACAAATAGTGAGGTTATGTCCGGTAAAGTTGAAAAATACAAAACTAAAAGACGTTTTGGTGTACATTATTAAATTCTAAAATATATAGACAGTGCTGCGTAATTTTGAGTATAATCATAGAAAAGAAGATAATTTATGTGCCAATAAAAGAATATATTTAAGAATATATATATCTAGTTGATCGGATTACGAAAATTTACTGTTAAAATATATATAGATTATTACAAGGAAAATGATATGAGGCACTTGTGAATGGAATAGAGTGAAAATATCCCTAAAAAATACTGATAAACAATATTATCACATGCATGGATATCTGGTATGTTGCGAATTTCTTATTTATAGGAAAAGACTAATCAGAGATGGGAAAAATAAAAGTAAAATTTCAATTTACAATGAGTGAATGAATATAGGATATAAAAGTTATAAAAAAATAACAGTAATAAAAAAACTCGAGTAATAAATGGCATGTACATTTACGATAAATAATATAGTTACGATATAATACTTATAATATTTATAGTTATAATAATACAATTACGATAAATAATATAGTCACATGATTGCCTCAAATTAATTTATAGTGAGCAAATATATAAATAATGTTGATATTTTAAATAAATGAAAAACATTTATAACACCTTCAACAAAATTGCACACTTAAAAAAAGCATTCACTTTGTAAATTTATAATTTGTATAAAATTAGATGTATGCGGAATATAACCAAATCAAAGTTTATTAAGGACATTTTAATCATCCGTTCGTTAATATGTGTTTTAATAGAATGTCAAAATGTTCCATAGTATCTTGATTTAGACATTTTAACTAAACCACAATTCAATAACACACTTTATTACCAAAAGGATAACTAATAATTATTTATGGAATTTAAATTAAGAAAAAGAATAATTTCGCGAAATTATGAAAAAGTTAGTTAAAAACATGCTTTGTTATTAAAAATATGTTTTAGACAATTAACAATAGACAGATAGAATCTTCCAAAATAATGAAAATCGATAGTTTTGTTACTTGCATTATGATTGAGTCAGAATAATCTCATTTTCTTAAATTATTAAAAATAATAATTTCTGCTGTTGACATTTGTTTAACAAAATTGTTTGAAATATAAAATGACACATCAAATTCCACTTAAAAATTCAAATTAAATAAATTACTACAAAATTACATTCTCTAAAATTAATTTTAAAAAGTTATTTAAATAAATTATTGTATCAAAGCGGATGCTATGCCTATATATAGACAGAGTCAGTGCAAGATAACTGATCAACCGTAAACCCTTGTAGAGAAGGCGTAGAAGACAGACGGAAGGAAAATAGTGCCGTACAAAACATACAGAGTTGGTAAGGGAAACCGCCTTCTTTTTAACGATAACTAAACATTTAACTAATCAAAATATTAATAGATACTGATAGCGATATAATCTAATCAGCTAAAAATTGTAATATAATTGCCCTTGTAGGGAGGGGAATGTTTGAAAATATGCAGATATGTCTTAGGCGACTAAGAGTGAATTTCATGTTTACGAAACGAAAATTAAATAACTTTTTAACTAACTATGTTCCAATACTAGGTAGACAGGTGTCGATAGGTAACATGATTGCCTGCTTAACTATGCCGAACATATAATTCTATATCTGTGGATGCTACCTAGAAGTGGTCCACCATGACAGAAATAGAGCGATCACCAACAGACGAGACTACTTCATTATTGTCCAACTCAAGCTCGCACCACTTCTGCGGCTTTCCAGTCTCCGATGAGGCGTGTAGTAGAGAAAAGGACCACGCGGCCGCATCTTCTCCCGCCTTAGTATCCGCACCGGCGTTCTCAGCTGGATAGTGTGGCAGTTGAAGCTCTACAGGGCGTAGGAAGTGGAGCCCGTGGGGCCCGCACATCACCAACGGGCTCACCAGAGTGGCACCGCGCTCTTTGTCCAGACTCGAGAGGGCCGAACAGTCCCGGTAGATCTGACCCAAAAACAATTGTTTAAAGACTAGATATGGTCCAGACGATCATGAATTATAGTATATAGCAATAATGGACAAGTGCCATCGTTTGAACAGAATAATAGCTAATTAATGAGTTTATAATTAGTCAATCATGTTATTATAGAAATACATTAATGCAAATTTACTTATGAAGACGCGTAAAGTAATCAAAAATACACTATAATATTTAAAATAAATTAAAATAATGTTTTAACTTTTTAAATAAGCAAAACAATACTTTTTACAATAAATTAAAACTGAGGCGAATCATTATTTTATAAAATAAATACATAACATAGTGACGAATGTGTGACGTAAGTCAAAAAGTTGTTAAAATATTATATAGAATACTGATGAAGTACTTTATAGTCCCATAAAATGAAGCCCGATTCTTAGAAAACAAAATCATTAATATATTTTAGTAGATAAATGTAGTTTTAATGCACATAAATTTTATGGTGAAATCAATTATTTTTATTAGTTTTCTGTAAGAGTTTGAAAATGGTTACAATCATAAAAAGTCTCCTGAAAATTGGTAAAAATTGGCTTACTTATATAAAATGTTATATACCTGACGAAATGTTTGAATGAGTAAAATAACATGAAGATAACATTTGTTGTTGTTGTAAAACTCGTACATGCAAGACAAATTTGGTACAAGAGTACAATGAGGAAGTACAATTATGATTTTAAAATAGTACAGATTAGTGTAAGGTACCATTAAAAATCCGAGTTATAGTTTAAACATGAGAAAGGTCCATGTAAAAATATTGTGACTGTTTCTGTACACCGCAGCTTGACTGTTACAGAGAGAAGCTATAGCAGCATTTTGCAGCCGACAGTTTCGGAGCTTCTTTGTAAAGACGAAGTTTTGCTCCATCTGTTCGTCTTTAAAGTAATTCAATAATATCGAAATCCCCAGGGTACGCGGTTTAAAAACGCAATTAAATTTGGCATTGCTTTTTCTAATTTAATAACTTTAATATTTGGCAGTTGATTTCTTTCCATTTTTTTTTATTTGTTTCAGAAATTCGTCATTGAACGCTTTCGATTTCAGAACAAGGAGGTCATGGGTTTCCAATTCGTACACGATGTAAGAGGAAACTTTTTGTTTTGGCAGTTTTAATGAAAATTGGAATTTCAGAAAGTACAAGCATTTCCCCTACAAGCTTAAAATTTTTCTCCATTGAGTCACATTCAGACTGCCTATGGCTTACTTAAAAAAGCATCGTTATAGTTACAGTATTAACACTGTGTTCTAAAAAATGGCGGATCCTACATGGAATAATTGTGTTTTTATTCTTACCGACCCACTCATCAACACAAAGTTCCATGTAACGTACACCTTGTGCATCATTTCTTTTCACGAATAAGTCCACAGCAGTGGCTTCTTCGCAGAAGCCTCTTCCAGCAATATATTCATGTCAAAATGTACAATGCCGCATTTTTGTTTTTGAGATCATATACTGTGAAATTAAAATTTGACAGCCGACACTTATAAAATAAAGAGTAAAATCCTGCGGGTGTATAAATCACCTGTTGAAGATCGAAAACGCCTGCCTCAAACTCTGGATTAGAAATCGGAAGCTCTTTCGCATTTGTTTTGGAGAGTCGTACTATATTTTTTTCTCGTACATGAATTTCATTTTACTCGGCTACATCTGGAGGCGAATTGATTACACGGTAGATGAGGACAGACTTATGACAGACAAATGAGGAGGATGACTAGAAGCACTGTTGGACGATGTGGAGGTCGTAAGAATAATGACAGACAGATGAAGAGGATGATTAGAAGCACTGTTGGACGATGTGGAGGTCGTAAGACAAATGACAGACAGATGAGGAGGATGACTGGAATCACTGTTGGACGACGTGAAGATCGTAAGACAAATTAATGACAGACTGAGGATGACTAAAAGCACTGTTGGACGATGTGAAGATCGTAAGATTAATTAATGACAGACTGAGGATGACTAGAAGCACAATTGGACGATGTGAAGATCGTAAGATTAATTAATGACAGACTGAGGATGACTAGAAGCACAATTGGACGATGTGGAGGTCGTAAGACTAATGACAGATTAAGGATGAGTAGAAACACTGTTAGATATGTGTGATAGACGGCGTTGTTTCACTGAAATTAACAATTGCAATATTTCCATAAAATCATATATTACTTTACAATATTTAAAGTTACTTTATTCGATTGCTACCTACTGAATAATTTGTTTGACTGTGACTATTAGTAAATATTGATAATATATAAAACACATTTAAGTATTCAAATAATTAATGCTAATTAAATAAGTTTATGCCGTAGGTTGTGTATACCAAATGTATTATTAGTTGATACATTTTGGACAAAATATATGTAATAAAACTTAAGTTAGATATAACGTATTCATGAGAAGAATATTTTCCAACTCCAAACCAAAATTATAGTACCTATATTATAAGCATTCAGCAATATAAGTAATCAATAAATTCCATACGATTTATTATATATATGTTATCTACATCATACGTTAAAGGTATATATTACTAGATGACCACCAAATAAATAAAAGAATATTCCTTTGAATTTACAGAAACATGAAATAATAATGAGTTACATAATAGTTATGTCACTTGCATTATGATTGATTCAGAATAATTTCTATGTATTGAGCTCCAATTGATTTCAATCCATTTTTATACTAATTCCCTGTAATTAGCTTAAAAATTATCTCTTAAAAACGAACTTACAAAATATGGCTATAAACGTTACCGAAAAACAGAGAGTTGCTACAACATTTTCGGAGTTATGATTATTTTCTATATTTCGGAAAAAAGTTGTTTGGACAAAATAAGAGTGAATGTCATTGAACCCGAACTGCTTAAGTTTGGAAAGATCCGTAACGATGAAGGTAGTGATCCGCAGCCAATACATTCTAGCCCACAGACATTCTACAAACACATTTACTTTGAAGTCATCGATACTCTCGTAACCTGCATTCAAAGGAGATTTAATCAGTCTAGGTTACCAGATAAAGGCCAAATCGGAAGAATCAATTCTAAATGCTTAAAATTGTATTGATTATTTAAAAGTTAGATAACGTTTGGTCATTCTACGCCAATGAATTATATGCAAATATATTAAAGGCTCAATTATTTTTATTGAGTGAAACTGGTCATGAAAACGTGATTCTGAGTGAAATTATGGATTAATTTAAATATCTCAAAAGGCCTAAAAATTGTTTAAAAAATTGTAAAAGGCCCATAAATCTGATTTTTACGGCCCTCAAATTTTAATAACATTTCCAGCGAAGAATACAGTCAGTGAAAGATTTTGCTCCGCATAACAGTAAAAAAACTTTTTTGAGAACAATTATGACTCCAAATCGTTTGATTAATCATTTCATTCTCTACAGCCATAAACGTACTGATTCTTTGAATTTAGTGAATGTTGCATAATAATTCTGTAGTGACAATGACTCACGTATATTTTTTGTAGATGTTGATAGCTAGGTACTATTAGTAATCTATTTATCCCAAAATCCGTACAAAATAGATATGACAAATTATACAAAGTACGACCCGAGTGGAAAAATAATAATAAGATAACAGAACTGAGCAAAATAAACAAAAATAGTCCCAATATAATAATTTCCCTAAAATTAACAATGGAAGACACAGATCTGCATTCATTTGAAAATAAGTTCCAAAGTTTAGATGCGACGTATCGAAGGCGCCAAGCATAGAAGCAATGTCATTTTCGTGCCAGTTAATGAATTGTTTTAATATTTGTATACTTTGCAGGTATTGCACTTTTTTGCATATACAGAAACTTTCTTATAAACCATTACGAATCCCCTAATGATTAGATATATATACATGGTATCTTATTTATTGAAATTCAATTTATTTCCAAACTGCTTTCTGAGTCGATTTTGTTTAATTTAATATGTATATAATTTTATGCACATCAATTAATGCTAACAGCTATCAAATTCTGTCATATACATTTTCAATTTATCTAAATATAATAGTACCTATCAAAATCTGGCCCCCTCCCTACAAACAATTTTAATGCTGTTACGCCCCCATGGTATAATTGTATCTAAAATATTTTGTTTAAATGTTTTCATAGTTAAAAAATTTAAATCAGAGACATATCACACAAAAAGTAAAATATTTTTTATTAAAATTGATATATATTTATGTGATATAGTTAATGCCTATGAATAATCACAATAAAAGGAAATTAAGCATTTTCATTTGAAATATTAGCAACATTAAATTTAGTATCATAGCCATACTTAGCGCAGAGAAAAATGTTAGTTTAACGCGTGTTAGTTAATACTAATATGTTAATTACACAAATTTCGGTTTAATAGACAAATACCCTCTTGTTAATCCAAAACTGTAAAAAAGGTAATAATAAATAAAATCAGATATCAAAAGAATTAAAATACATATATTTACATATATATATTATTATATAAGAGTTAAAATAACATTACAATATGCGTATTCTTTTCAGTTTATATATTAACCTATAGCATTTTAAAATGACTGAGATTTTAAATATAAATCCTCATCTTTATTAAAAATGAAAACGAAATTATATACAAAACATATTTTTCATAAGTATTTAATTCTTAGATTTTCAGGTCAATTGTGAGAATTTAAATATAAATCTTATCTTTCTAAAAATATTACACAGGAGTAAAAGTCAATAAATATTAACAAATAATTATAATGAGAACCCACTATATGAAGATTGTTTAAATTTAATAAAAAAATACGACGTTTTGGTCTCACCTAGAAACTATTAATTATCAAGTAAGGTAAATAATACTGTAATAAATAGAATGATAAATAATACAGATAACTAGAATTACGTAAAAATATAAGAAATGAGAAAAGCATTCAATAAAAACTAAACACCAGAAGAAATTATGTTAAATCAACAAAATATGACAAATCAATAATATATCAGCTGCTAGACTATAACTAATATTGAAATAAATAGAGATGAATATATTATACAGAAAGTTTGAAAGCAAACAATTTTATTTTAAATATATTTATCAGAATCTTAAACATTATGTCCCAATGAAAAATAATAGAGTTTGTATGACATAATTTATGCTTCATATAACGAAACGTCTCCATAATTAAAGTAAGCAAATGAATATCATCAGCCCCACACAGATCTAAAAATTTCAACAAACATATTTATTACCTTAATAAAAACGTGCTGATTAGCGCCAACCGGAAGGGCACCAGCAGGGATTTTAAGCGCCACACCCGATTCCGACACCTCAAGACTTCCGCCATTGTGATCAAAGTAGCCACTTGCTTCAGCTAAAATCTCTCGGCTGCTATTGGTTGGAGGGTTGCTAGGTGCTTGATCTGTTGTTGTTGTTGTTGTTGGCGCTTGTAGCTGCGGCTGTGCTGTAATTTGTCCAGTTTGATTGGCAACTTTTGAGGGAAACAAAGCTGCTGATGTGTTCGGCAAGTTGCTCTGTGGAGAATCATCAAGATATCGAGTTTTAACTTGTAGTGGTTGGCATAGATTAGTGCCGTCACTTGAATTCTGGTTGGTAGTAAAGCTTGAAGCTGGAGCATTCTGATTGGCTGTAATTTGAACTGGAATAATTTCGCTCCTTGGTACTAATTGTTGGTTTCTATGTTGATTTAAAGTATCCCTATTGGCTAAGATGTGAGTTGGTGCATACATTTCTGTAGGAAAGTCTGTTTCTGTAAGTTGATTAGTCGGATTAGAAGCGGATTCTTTTTGTACACTTGTAGGTGCTGGTACAATGACACTGAAAGTAAATACAAAAAAAAAGTAAATAGAAATGACACAAAAGTCGTGAATATTAATTTCTTCATTTTGTGTTGTCATTATTATCTTTATAAAACTTAGGCACTATGAAATGAAATACAATAAATTAGTAATACAGGGTTCGTACGCAAAAGTAATCCAAAAATTCACAAACTTTCCCAAATTTTTAAAGACCAACTTAGAGAATTTTCAAAGTCCTTTTGTGATCAACAAAAACTATTTTTTTAATGGCCGCCAAACCCCCCCTTATATTACAGTCAACAAATTATTTCAAAAGATAAAAACCAGTATTTTATTTCATTTTGAACCATATACGAGTATGTAGGTATCCAGTCCGAGTCTAAACACTTGATGAAAAGAAATAAGTCACAATAATAAATGAATTATTGAATGCAAAACCTATTTAACTACATAATGACTACAAAAAAACAACACCACTAAAATTCCCAAACTTTCAGACTTCTTTCCCTTTCCCCTTTTTTTACAAACTGTCCAGGGCCTGGATTTTTATTTTTGCTTTTCCAAAACCTTCCCAAACCGTACGAACCCTGTAATACTATACGAAAACATATTTTTAAATAATATAGTTATTATTAAATTTATATAGTTAATATAAAAGAAAGTGACATAAGTAATAGAGATTATTTTTTTAAATACTTGTGAAATGTGTATGCCTATATTTTTTAAATAGTAAGCTGTAGTGCTTCAACAAATAAAGCATAATTATAATCAATCAATCAATAAAATATAAGAGGAAGATAAATTTAAAATACGCTTCCTTTATAATTTAATTACAATTTGACACTTTCTCGATAAAAATATTAATATTGATAGTATGTATTCTATTTCAAAATATAAACATCGAAAAACTATTTTTTAATGAGTGAAATAAAAGATCATAAATAATTATTTAATGGTAACAATATAAAAGTACCCGATGAAATAACAACAGTTGACACCACTACACCAATACCATAAAAGTGTATATAAAAAGAATATAAAAAGTAACAACAGTATTATAATTGTAAATACACATAGGCAGTGAAATAAAATGATTAATTAAAACTAGGCATTACTTATTCCAATGCCCACTACTGAATTCATACATATTCTTTGGTTGTATCTGTGCCCCTGCCCCTACAAGGGGCATATCAATTCATCAAACATATTCTTTGTCAGGTTAAAACATATACAGTATTTAGTATGACCAGTACTTAAACTCACATAATAATTACGTATAGCACAGTATTAAATTTAAGCATATCCAAGTACCACCGTAAAATATTAGTGTGATAAGATAGGTCTTAACACCAAACTCACATTATAAACTGCAGAGACGAACAAACGATGTGGACAAAATACTTACCTAAAGAAGAGTGAATTGTCTATCTCTAAAGTAAACCGAAAACAATTGAGTCTCCTCTTCATTAAATAACAAATAATCATACTATACACACAAGCAATTTATCAATCTGAGTGAATTAAGTTACTTTAAAAAGTAGTATTTAATTATACAAAAATAATTTGAAATACCATACAATTTTATATTTATAAAAAAATAGCATTACATATATAAATTCCTTAATGCCAAAAATACGTTAATTGTTTTTTAATAGTTATCTAGTAACGTGTTCTTTTATTAAGGTCATGTAAAAATTATATACAAAAATATAAAAAACTTTCATATTTAGTTACAAAAAGGAAAGAATAAAATAAAGGCCTAAATAAGACGACGGAAATTAATTTAACATATACTTGATCTAACTAAAATTTAAACGAATTGCTATCACTCACAGAACTACTTATAAAGACAGGATCTATTGACTAACCTGTGTTGCACAATGCCTTCTTGTCTCCAAAGATGGTTGTTTACTTCCGTTTCGACCGTTGGCCTTTCTTCAGCATTCCCTACTGGACCAGATTTCCAGGCACGCTCGGGTCTTCTCTGCTGATGATGGCCTGATTCTTTACTGGATTGTTGCTGATCATTATATCTAAATGGAAATAATATATTAATATTATCAAAGATATAGTAAGTAGGGTAGCCATATGATTTATTTAAAAAATTCCCGTATATTTAAAAAGAATTAAAAGGTAAAAACTTTGGAAGTAAAACAAAACTGAAGAAGAAAAGAGATAAATTTGTGAATAAAATAAATTATGTACATAGTAATAAACGTGAAAAATTTTCAATCAAAATCATGAAATTTTAGTTTAAAAAATTCCCGTATATTCAAGAAAAAATCCGTATGTTAATCAAAAGTTAAGCATATTTTTAAAATATACAATATTTTAGTATATTTCTCGTACATATGGCCACCCTGTGTTACTGTAACACATAACTAGTAATTAAAACGTGTCATTTAGTAACAGTAATTTAGCAGTTAAACAGAAATCATCACATTATAAAACATAATATTACATAAAACAGAATAAATGTAGGTTTCTAAGTATAAAAGTAGAATTTTTTATTGACTTTTGGACACTAGGCGAATATTTGGAATTAAAAAATGTTAACTTCAGCAGAGCACAAAGAAAATCTTTTTAATCTAAAATCTTGATCATTAGCATACGAGATTACCAACTAACATATTACTTCGTAAATTTTCCTGTTCTCATTTTCCCATAAACAAAGATGAGAATAATTCATTTTATTTTGCTTATTTGTTTGAAAAACGAATAATAACAAAAGAAAAGAGTTTTTAAATAACGTAAGGGATAATCGATGTACAAATAGATAATTAATTAATCATCAGTGAAATTTAAGTTATTAGCTTTGTATCTGTATACTCCTGACAGAAAATAATTCAAAATTGACTATATAGTAATGAATATGGTCATACAATATTTTATTATTAAATAAAATGATGGAATCATATTAAAAGTTAATTAGATATAAATGTTGAACATAGAAACATCCAACTGACATACCTTCATCATGACAGACAGTTAATACTTGCTTGTATAGTAATAACAGGTAAAGAAGCTGACTTCTCAAGGCTTTCGTACTGTTTCTTGACATTGATCGACACAGTGTCTTATAGTTTCAATATTTTAATTTAATTAATTGAGCATTGATTAAATTAAAAGAAGTCAGAGGATATTTAGATTTCATTGAGATATGCAGGTTAAAGCGACTTAATTCCGCCGCTAAATTTGTATTCTGTAATGAACATAAATTAATTAAAAATCTGTTTCTCTGATGAACATAATAGTTAAATAAAAATCAATGTTTAGATTATCTTGATTTTATTTTAACTCCTTCTTTCGACCTGTGAAGAGTTTGAGACGATTCATTTATTTTTAAAGTTAGGATTAAGTTCCACAGAGTTCGAAAAAAACAGTTTGACGAGGCAGGCCTAAATGATGCCTAAAATATCTCGACACAATATCCTACCGATTTCAATGAAATTTTTCAACCCAATTATAAAACAACGTCTTCCAACACTTTTCCCAATTTCCCCTTCTTTCAAAAGTTATAGTCATTTCCCCATTTTAGGGGAGCATTGGAATATTAAAAAAGAACTAACTAGGGTTTCAATTTGTAGCCACAACGAATAACTCAGAAACGTGAGACCAAAGCCAATGCCTCGATCAAAGAAGGTAGCAACTTCTTCAAATTCGAAAACATCGATTTCCTCATTTTGGAAATATTGATAATTGTAACGATATTTTTGAAACCTCTGTCAAATCCAGAGACCTCGATCAATCTTACTCATCTTTGGATATAATTAGCGGCGGGATCAAGTGAAACACCCTGTACTCTTATGATATACCGTATCATAATTCTATTTGACAACAAAAACAGTATTATGTCATCTTACCTGTCTTGACCACCAAATCTGTTGTAAAGCTCCTCACTGAGTCTCTCTGGGTGTGCAGCTGATGACTGGGGGCCCACAGCAGGGCGGGAAACCTGACGCCAACCTCCACCGCCACTCACAGGGGGCTGAGAATCTACTGCTGTGAAGCCTGCGGACTGTTGGTGGAATGACGATGGCTGACCAGAGTCTAGGTATTAAAATACAAGAGGGGCACGGATGGAAATGAAACATTACATACATGGTGACCTCAGCAAAGGGAATATGTTGGGAATATTATAATACTATATAGAGATGAATTATGCTACATGGTGGCAATTCCCCAGACCAAAATAATAAGTCCACTCTTTGAATTTGTAAGAAAATGATGTCCTTCGTTTTATTGATATCTTCAAGAGGCATAATGGGACATATAAATTATTTAGAAATATATATAGTTTAATAATAAATAATTTAACTCATCTATTTCTTGACATAAAGATAAGTTTTTAGTAAAATAAAACAAATGACTTATTCTAAGAGAGTTCATATTAAAGAACGTATTATACAATTATTTATTATAATTGTTACACAAAATAATTATAAAGAGGTAATGAAAAATGAATTAAATACTTTAAGATGATTTAAAATTCTAAAAATGAATGAATTGAAATGATAATTTGGACATTTATATTAGAAAAATCATATTATAGTAATATATTATAATATGAATTTTTTTCATTATAATAAAGAATCAGAATCTTTTAATGTGACATTTATTAAATATTTTAATAATATAATATTACTAATTCAATAAAAGAAAAGCAATAACTGTGAGGAAGCAAAAAGTTATAAATAGTAAAAGAGGTAGAAATTAAATTATTAAATATTTATTTTTATTTCAATTAAAACAAATAAATATTATATTTACTAAATGTAACAGTCGAAGTCAGAAAAAAAAGGATTAACATTCTTGAGAAAAGACTATTTTTGCATTCTACTATTATTTATGTTGTTAATATGTAATCTAACACAAACAGTAGTAAACCATTATTAAAAATATTAAATATTATTAACCTGCATTTTGAAATCGATTCTCTGCCCCAATCTCGACCACTGAAGTTTGTGGATGATGATTTTGCTGGTGATAATGATGAGTGTTATTGCTGGTGACGGTGGTGATGCTATTATTCTGATGAGAGACGAGCAAATGAGGATCAGAGAGGGAGCGAGATGGTGCAATCTCCATAATGGGTGAGGGAGTGTCTGGCGAAGAGGGAGTCGTATAGGGGTTCGATGCCAGCTCGGAAACGTACATCTGAAATGTTGGTTGGTGCAATAATTAATATACCGCAGTATAAGTCAGTTGAAGAAAGATAAGATTTGTAATATTGGTTTATGAGGAAGTCTCAGTGCCAATACATATTATAAAGTCTTGAGAAGATTGTCTTATTAAATTAATCATATAGAAAATAGCGATAAATAAGCATTAATTCCTGCATTCAATAGAAACAAATTATACGTACTAACTATATCAAAGATAATTTGGTATATTAAAAATATTAATTAAACATTGTTTTTTGTAAATACTAGTAATATATTTGTAAGTAGTATTTTATACAAATTTAAATTTTCTACATAAAACCTTAAGCCAGTAAAAATGCATCAATATTTAGTGAATAATTTCTTAAAAGGAAATTAAACCATCGAATGTGTAAACTGGCTCACCAGACTCTCCTGACGCCGGTTGATAGTGTCAAGTAGGCGTGGAAACCAGGCTGCCTCCTTCAAGCCCAATACGACTCGATCGGTGAAGATGTGATCCCAGCCCATTGACAATTCCTCCACTTCACTCCATACTTGACGCACTTGGCCCGATGGCAGTCCATGTCCATGACTACCGCCCGCGCCCAACTCGCTGGCCACGATCTCGCGGAGATGGGTCTTGCTTGTGGGACGCAGAAGAATCACGATTGGAGCAAAGTTTTTGGCGATCAGACGGTCAACAGCGGCAGGTGCGATGTCCAGAACACAGTGCTTTCCGCGGGCGATCACACTCTAGAATTATTGGTATTTATATACAGCACAGTTAAATAGGCAAACATTGAAACAAAATGTACATATATTGATCTACAAATAGAAAACAGCTCAAAGCAGGTCTGGAAATATTAAATTATAATATAACGATAACGTTATATAAGAGGAATGAAAAGCAATACAAGGGTTCTTCACAAAGTTTGTGAAAACTTAGAAGAAGTCTTAAGTTACACAAGATTAAGACACATATTCCATTAAATACTAATAAACATCTCCATAATTAATGGCGGATCTACCATTTAAGCGCTACTCAGCGTGTCAACCTTTCCAATCAGTGTTAAATTTTAAAATGTATAAAAAGTTATCGCACCTCTGTTTATACATAATCTTAAGTATTAACATTTTTATTAAATGCTTAGCTAATAACTCTGTTCAATTTAATTTTTTTATAAGGAATGACAAAATTCTCACAAATGTATTTATTTAAAATACCTACTGTTTAATACAAAATAAATTAAGTTAGTGATATTTCGTTGAATCCACCAGAATGTGCTTTTAATTTTTAATTCAATAATTTCAAAGAAAATGAATGTAATGAATATATAACGATTTATTTTATGGACTAATGTAAGAGTTAAATAAATGTTTAGTGCTCAAACAAGAAGATATTTGACTAATATATTATTTAAATAGGGAAATAATGTTCATAATAATAAACTAAATGTAGGGTAATAATAAAATATTAAATAAAGCAAGTTAATTAAATTTAAATACTAAGCAATTGTAAATTGTTATAAATTTATAAAAACAATTAATAAATTATTTTATAATATAATATAAATGTAGTCAAGCTGTGAATCAATTGAAAGACAAATTGAAAGACTTGCTACAAACTGATTAAAATAAATTTTGATTTCCAATAGTCTTTTTTTTACAAAACTGGTTATATGTATAAATAAAAAATAATATTGCCATAGAAATAATATAAAGTCTAAGTCGTTTAAAGATATAAGATTTTTGCTCAATTTTAAGAATCATAAATACAAATGTTTCCATTATATTTACAAAAAATTCCACTATCCACCTGACTACTAAAATAATTAATAAGCTGTAAAACAGGGAAAGTGACACATAACCATATTATTATATTACAATAAACTAAGGTCAAAATATGCTTCTGGTGTACTTTCTTTTAGTGTAATATGCAAGTATGAATTTTATTAACTGTAAAATTAACATTTTCAATTAGTTAATGGGTGCTTTTTTTAAAGCAAGAAAAAAATATTAGATAACTTTAACCTTGACTAAAAATAATAAGAATAGTACTTATAAAAGAAAAAACACATAGTACATAATATAAATAAATAAATAAACTAAGTTTAATAGGAGATTAAATGCAATTTTACGATAAATCATTTAAGTTTATAAATCTTGTTAAAAAATCATGTCTTAAAATGTTAAATATTTAATTTGATATATTGGTATTGTTTAGCTTATCAATAGATTTTAAATATAATAAATACTTTTATCATGTTATCATGGTAGACCACGTAGAAAAATGAATATAATATGTATACATAAAATAGACTATTTTTTTTCTTAAAACAGTTAATATAGCGAATAAGTATATGATAACAAACTAATTTCAATGTTTAACTACGAAAATCAATTAGTTGGTCCTAGTTTTTCACTAAATATTTTAATTTAAATCAATCACTATTTTTCGATACAGTTTACAGTATGGCGCAGAGACAATATAATTTCTAATTTGCTAAATGAAAATGAATCTGATTATTTGATGAGCGATGTTGGCACAATGCTAGAAACAAGCTGTCGACGCGCAAATACATCAGTACAAGATATTTAGGGCCATATTGAGTTAGCGATACCAGAAAATAAGAATAAGAAAGTGCAATGGGCCGTAAAGTTATTTAATTCGTGTTTGAATGAATGGCGATGCCGTTTAGATGATACTCCAAAAGTATTAAAAGACTTTGATTTGTACTACGCATTATATTTGTTTACTGATATTAGAAAAATAAATGAATATATTGATATCCACCAAAAAACACAAACAAATACTGGCCTTAATCCAAAATCACCTTAAAAATAAATGTAACAGAGATTGGTCACCTTTTTTAGATAAGGAATTCTTGGAAGCAAGAAAATCTTTAGACACCGAGATGCGTATTAGTGCAAAGCTTGGTTTTGTCAAACAGACTAGATTCGCTATTTTTAACACTTATTATCAACCCAAAATAAAGCATTTTGTATAAACAACCGGCACTTGAAATTCATCAGATTTAAAAATAACAAAAAATCTCATGTAGACCATCGTTAAAATTGAAAAATTTACTAATACAAGCAAGTAAGAATTCTAAATGAAATTACGAAAGAATTGATCATGTATTCCAAGCTGATGAAACATACATCCATCTACAAAATTATTAAAAAAACAAGCCGAATCAGCTTTGAAAGGGCAGTCATAATATTATGTTCTAACTATTGGCATAAAAGAAGTTACATCAACAAGCCAAAACAATATGCCAACAGGAAATTTGAGACTTATTTTGGGGAATTTTAGCAGTTGTATTTTTAATGTCATATTTCATGCATAGTTAAACTAAAGACAATTTGTACTTGATCCATTAAATCTATAATTGGTTACACGATTATTATTCATGTTGGTTGCTATATTTATGTACTGTAATTTTGTAATACTTATCATAAATATAGATTTTAGCTCGACTTTGAGATTCTACGTTGTGGCAGGTGATAAAACAGAAATAATATTCTATGATTAAGTTAATAAAAGTCTTCCAATATCGACGGAATAACTTAACATAATAATTTAAACTAAACAGGAAGTCAGTGGTTGAATTATTGCACACTGTAATTTAACAGAATATTGCATTTAAAGCAATATTAATACATTTTACATAATTTTATAAACTTCTTCTACATAGTTTCGAAACATAGAATAAGTGTTTAAATTATTATATTTAAATAATGTATGTCAGTCATGGTCAAATTCTATATATTTTTAATCAATTTTCAACGGGAGACTTCAAAGACAATGCCTACATATCAGTTTATAAATTTATTGATTAACTGTTAACTATAAAATTATAGAATTCATGAAAAACATAATTGTTCAATTAAATAACCCCGGGTGCCTCACCTTAATGACGCTAATCTTGATAGCCCCGCTGAGTTTGAGAACATTGGGTGAGGCAGCCTGGTCTGTGGACCCATGATTGGGCAGTGCAGCCTCGTAGGCGTGGGGCATGTCAAAGAGTAGACGTGATCTGGCCCGATGTGCCAGAGGACCCAGAATCACTACCGGGCGTGGGTGGCTCGGCTGGTAGGGGGTAACTCGTTCATAGGCGGGGAGACCCAATTGAGCCAGGGACTCTGTGGAAGCGGACAGTGTGGGGGTCTGACTCTAACAGATCATCAGACAAAGAAAAGTGAGAAATTACGTAAAGTAATAAAATACAATGAATAAGATTTAAAAAATCAAATATATTTTTTTTATACATAATATACAACTGAGACTATAAGAAAGACTACAGCAGTTCCAACTTATTGGGTATCTTCAGCTCATATTACTTGACAGAATAGTAATAGATTAACCTTCAATCTTGCTAAAACACACTACTTGGACTTTAGTTTGGGCTACAAAAATATGATTAAATTGACCCTGAATAATGAGCCAATATTATAAAAAATTCAACAAAATACTTAAAAGGCTAATCATATAAGATCATAATTAAGATCATTATACTCATAATTGTAAGATAATCTTAAATAGGACAAACATATCCAGAATACCATGTTAACTATTTTAAATAGACAAATTCCCATTTACTATACTATGGCATCGAAAAAAACGGGAGAAAAAATATTTCATAAATAGTCACAAAACAATAAATAAATAACAAAAAAATCTTTAAAAAAGGTCCACAATATAATGCAAATAAACTACACAAAAGTTGCAATATACTCAAAATACACGATCATGCAAACTAGCACTGTCCCTCATTTGTTACAAAAATTTACATTACAAAAACATGGTAAACTATACTAAAAATGATATTAAACCATCCAAAATATACACAACAGAAACCTAAGAAACAACTAAATATACAATTCAATGCAATGTTTTATAATACTAGAAATAGAATATTAAGAAGCTTTAAAAGCTTGAAACAATTTAGATAATAAAATAAACAAATAATAAAACACCGCTTTTAATTTAAATGTAATAAGGAAAACCATATCTTCAAAATAAAATGTAAGTCTGAAGTGTTGATTTGCGGTGATTAATTACTTATGCAAACACACTTCTAAAACATTTCCTAAGGAAGATATTGTGTTCCCATTAAGTAGATGATGATATTTGTAAAGATTTTTGCTACATATACATATTATATTATATTTGAACTACACTATATTTGTACTGTATTGACATTCGCCAAGTTTAGTAAACAAATACTTCTGTATGACTTAGAAAAATGTATATAGAAATCTATGCACTCATTATATAAATATACATTGCTACATACATTTATGGAATTGAAATTATTATTAGATATAATTGATTAATTTATACTATAATTATGTAAATATTTATACCACACATACATAAAGATATATACCATTAACAGAGCTATATTTATATAATTATATTATTAATGGTTACACAGTGCTATATTAAGTACTTATTGTATATTAATAAGTAGCTGCTACATTGTATTTTATTCTGCAATAAAAATAAAATATTATTATTATTTAATAGTATTAATATAAGCCAAAAATGACAAAAAGTGCTAGCTCAACCCATAAAAGAAATGAAATATCCGTTAAATGTGTTACCTTTTTAGATAATAATATTGGACTTGAGCTAACTAATTTAAAAAACAATTTGATATTTCTATTAATTAATACATAAATGTATTATAATGGCAGAAATACACATAATAATTTTCTGATTAACAAAAAACTTAGTTAATGAAGTCTAATATTATTAACTAAAGAGATAACACATTTAACGGATATTTCATTCGTTTTATGGGTTGAGCTAGCACACTTTTCGCCACTTTTGGCTTATATTAATATCAAAATTTTTTGCTGAATACATTATTTTTATTTAGTTTTTCACGGCGATTCTAACAATATAAATTTTATTCTTGCAAAACAAATAGGTAGCTGTCTATTTTACGCTAAAAATGAGCTATTTATAACGTGTTAGATAGGAAACAGTGGTTGCTATGCAAAATCTAGGACCCTGGCAACGGTTGCTAGGTAAAATATTATTTTTCTCATCTCCAGGACATTTCCAATATAATATATTGGATATTACGTTCATATTATGTTCAAAATATCATAAAAATCGCTTAAAGTTTACGGAGTGTTATCAGGTCTAAACAGTGGTTGCTATGCAAAATGTAGGCCCCATGCAACGGTTGCTAGGTAAAAATGTCATTTTTCTCATGTCTAGGATCTGTTATTGTGTCTGATGAATAAGAATAACTACGAAAAAATATATCGTTTTTTGCACCTAAATATAATAGTTATGAAAATGAAAATTTGCAAGCTGATTAATTTTCGGTGGCGCTACACGATAAAAGTTAAATCATTTCAAAATATAAATTAGTTTTTAAATGGTAGCTGTTTAAAAAAACTATTGCACGTAGGTTGCTCGCATGAGCTAACAACCTACTGGCATAGATTTAGATATTATGCTTAGGTGAATTGTAGTGGTTTCCATATATTTACTTTATTTCCCAGGTTATTATTACTGTTAAATTTTTCTCTCACAAAATAAGCATTTTTCAAAGATTTTTAATTTGTAGTCACTTAAAGTAGTCATTATATATCGATTGACATACAATTTTAGTTTTTAATAATACTGATGTTCAATTTCGCAATGACGATATATAATCTCTGTACGTAAAAATGTTAAACATACATTTAAATGTCTACATTTGTTTGTATATTCCAATAATCGTATATATTTATACTTGTATAACACCTGCTATTTTTCTATCTTACCGTATTATATGCAAATGTTGTCAACAGAAATAACCGCTGATGCAATCGGGTTAGATATCGAAATGCTAATTAATTTTTTATCGAACGAGAGCGGTCAAGTTTAACAAAAAAAATCATTAAAACGCAGTCTACAGAAATACAACACCCAATTAATTAGGTTTTTTCCGTAAGTGATAGTATACAATGTTTTAAATACATTGTCGTGGTATAAGCCAGAAACGATATACGTATACTATTACAAGATTGTAAGTAAATGTGACTGCAATTTAAACACCGCTGAGATATACTCGGAAGGACACCATTTCGAATGAAATCAATTTTTAGCTAATCGGATATAATAATATATAATAAACTTATACAAGGGGTTACAACGCGTGTTAAAATTATAGGCAGAAATATTTTTTATACGATTGAGTTTAGAAAATTACTCCATAGTGAGTTAAAATTAGATTGATTCATTTATCAATATAGCTCTCCGACAATGAACTGAAGTACCTCCAACACATGATATGAGTTCTCATAAATGTATAACTTTTGATTCGATTCTATCAATAAAAACAATTTTTTTTTCTAAAAGCACTGCAGACATTACGGACAGCCAGTATAGACATTAGAACTGATTGTTACTCAATACACGGTATATATTATATTATATCAATTGTTGAGCCACAGTAAAGAAAGCAGTAGTGTATATAAACATGAATGACTAAAAAATACTACCAAGGAAACACAGATACATGTATAAAATCATAGCATATAATTTTATATACCAGGTAAAATTTCTAAATCTAAAAATAGTGACAAGATGATAAATTCAATGATAATTTTATAAGAAATATATATATTAAATTAAAAATATTATTTATAAGAAAAGAAAAGCTATAAAACAAAAAACATTTAAAGTGTAACATATTATATAAAACAAACTGTCATTCATTAATTTTAAGCTTGTCCAAGTAATACAATTTTTATGTTATAGTTTATAAATTAAAAAATATTAAAATTATTGAAATATTTAGTGATTTTAAGGGATTCATAATTTACGAGATAGTTTTAAATATGAATTTTAATGACAAACTCAGTATAGTCTTTCTTATTATATTTCACTAGCATCAATATATTTTATTTTAATTACGTAACATAATATATTATATATCACATGTATCCTGTTAACGATGTATTGCCACTTATAAATAAATATACACATATAGATAATTTGTATTACAGCTTATAAAAGAACTATATTTTATAAATTAAACTTTGATACTGAAATTCCTTAAAATATTAGGTATTATTTAGATACTTTTGCGTAAACAAAAAAAGAATGATTCGTATAGGTAGATTTGTGGTGTAGCCAAACCACAAAATATAATGCAATATGATATTGAAAGAGCTAAAATAAAAAACAGAAGAATAGAAAATAATAGTTATTATAAAAGTATAGTTAAAGTATAAAATACTTAAACATGCCATTTGTAATACCCGAGGAACAATAATTATTACGTAAAAAAGCAAAAACAAACCTTGCTTCTTTTTCGCCTAAGCAGGCTAGACCCCAGGCCCGAGGTATGAAAACGACTTCGAAGTTTCCCAGTTTGGGCCTGTGATGAGCGCCCGTTCCATGTTCCTGAAGGATAATTTTTCGGGGAGTGTGCGCCTGTACCATTGCTATTTACGATGCCAGTAATACTACTAGTCAGAGTGAGCTGTTCAGCTCGATGAGCGTTAGGTATGATGCCCATTGCTCCGGGAATTGGGTAAACTTGCATAGCCTCGAAAATTCAAAAGAAAAATGCAACTATCGTTTTTAAGTAGAAAAAAATTGTATGTTCATGTCATCCTCCCCAATAAATCTTTTCAAAATATAATTATGTACAAAACAAAATAAGTCTACTACTAGCAGTTGAAATATTTTGTGATTTTAACCGGATTTATAATACATGATGGTAATTTCCACAATTTTGAATTAGAAGGTAACTAACTGTGTGACCAATCAATAAACTGTAAGTTCTAGTTAATGTATTGATGAGTAGCATTACTTCCTTATAGCAGTCTATATAACGCAGCATATTATATTAGCAGGGCTCGAAATTGGGTTCCGAAAAAAATCCGGAAAAAAGCCATGACAAATGGCCTGCGGAGCAAGCCTATAAATACGAGCTCGCGAGTCAATTTTTTTTGATTTTAGACTTTAGAATGCATTTCCTGGCATCTCAGACATA
>JAYRBW010127234.1:0-16396 GCA_036023295.1 Invenusta paracnida | reverse complement strand
TACATAAGTTTAAACAAGTTTAAGTAAATAAAATGCAAATTAAAGCAAATAAAGTTCTTACCCAGTTCATAAATGTTCATTACATATGTTCTATATGTGCAGATCAAGGCATGCGACAGTGAGACAGGTAATTGAGATAATTGAATTGCAACATTTTAACTAAGAATTGCAAGAACTAAAATAAGTTGTTAAATTGTATCTGTGAATTATACCCTCAAATAAGGTGTAAATAAATTGTATCTGTGGTTTATATCCTCAAATAAGGTGTCTCATGTGTGTCCTATATTAATTTTCTAAAATTCCTGTTTCCTGACTTATGGGTCACCATGTATAACTATGTCCAGTTATGTATAATTTTTAAAAATCAGGAGTTGCATACAATATATACAGCAGCATAGATCTATGACGTATTATTCTGTAAATATGATATACTTAATTTCTATTTACTGTAAAAAATTATTTTTTTTATTATGAAAATGTGAAATTTTGATTAATATCTTAGTTATGTACCTAGATATATTTATATAAGATTTGAATCACCATTGTCCCGGCAGAGTATCAGTGTATCTTTTTAGACACAGTCGCATAATCTGTCGAGTAAACAGGCAGACTAAAATAGAGATTTGCCCGGTTCTTATGTTAAAATCGAGAATCATTGATCCACGCAGATGTCCAGGTGAGCCAGTAGCCAATCAAAGAGCAGAATTGCACCTTACCAGAACTGTCATCGAACCAAATCAATGTTGTTGCTATCGCATAATGAATCAAAACGAAACTTTTCCAGCTAGTGAACTTTTGTAATCACAACGCCAGGGTATATCCTGATCACTGTCAGTCATTGGTTTTAATTGATAACGATAAGCTATTAGACGGATAATCCACATAGTTTGGAATTGAATCAGGGGCGGACGTGTATTCGGCAAAAGAAACATTGGGCTTTGATAAGGAGAACTTTAATAAAAGACTTCTCGACGTAGACATCTGCAAAACTCACTTGTTTTCGTCCATTGCCTTAATTGCTGCTTCTGAAAAAATTTTTTTCATCTATTGAGAAAATAATATTTAGGAGCTTAAACAAATTTGAGGAAACGTTTAGAAGTTTATGTATGATAGTTAGGAAAAAAAACAAATTTAATAGTTTTTGAAATATTTGCTCTATTTAAAGTTTTGGTAAAATTTTATAGGAATGTTTATAAATTTAAGTTATTTAAAAATTTAGTATAAAATATACATAACTTTATTGTTTTTAGGCAATGATATATTTATTAGTTTAATAAAATTTTTGTATCTAAAAGAATAATAATAAAAAAAATAATAATTTGTAGGTACTATATAGTGTATAGAAGGGGGCTGCCACAGGAAGGTGTAGGTTTGGAACATGGCTCATCAACTTCTCACTCTCGCCCGCTTTGCACTTTCACACCCCCACTGCTCTCCTGACCAATCACAATGAAATGTGGCTGCAACCAATGACATAATATGAACAGTATAAAAGGTCACGTCTGTCTCTTCCAACTCATTCTGTTTTTAACCAAACTACCGGACGGTTGTCTCTCCTCGCTCAGGAAGAATGTCTCAATTTATCATAGAGCCACAACATCAATCGCGGTGATGCATGTAACCATCAAAGTGGGTCCTACAGCTGTTGCGCTAAGACGGAGGAACGGACAATCATACAGTCAACATTACTACATATGTCAGACAACGAGGCCTCTACTCTTCAAATACCCACTATGCAGTAGTGAGATCGGGTTCTTCTGGTCAAAACCGGACGAATCATACGATAACCTATGGGATAACCGATGTGGGAAAGATTGAGTTCCTTGGCCAACAAAAGCTGCAGATTTCTCTTTTTACTCAAGTAGAGTCGACTACTGTACTCAAAGCTTTGCTAGACCTCTGCCTATGACTTTCTCTCTTACTGCAGATATATACTGGGTCAGGATGGCCTTTCATGTCCACCAATTCGACTGTACGGGCAATTGAACGCTTGGATCTAGTCACTTCCAATTCATGATACGGTGATGGAGAATACATGGCCAGTCTCAGTTTTCGCGCCTTGTAGATACACTATGAGCCTATTCTTACTTATATAAATTTCCATATTTGATGTAAAACGTTGACCTGATCGTAGCTGAATAATTATGTAAATAAAATACGATTTTAATATAAATTTATTTGTTGATTTAAACTTTTGATGTATTTCGGCAAAATGATGTCCAAAATCATTTGCAGTGTTATTTTGGAGAATTTTTATACCGAGAACACTATAATTCTGCAATAGTTTAAGAAAAGTATTTTAAAGTCTTAAATGTATATGTATGTTCGTAATATATTTGTTTGATAATAATGAACCTTGGATGACTTATTAATTGTTAGTTTAAGGGGTGTTAATCAGTTTACGTAAAATGGAAAAATTTACAATATACCTATTGCGTATTAATACATTTCGAGAAACAACTGATAACCAAAAAGCCTTAATCTAAGGCTATTATGAAAGTAATGTTTCAGTTGTGATATTATTTAATGAAGGAACTATTAGCAAATAATGATAAAATATCACTAGTAAATTTTACGTTAATGAATTGTTGAAAACTTTATATTTAAATTATGCTAATAATTTTCTTAAAACATTATTTTTTTAATGACTATTAATTATATTTTTACCTAATTTATATACTAAGTTAACATGAAAATAATACTAATTGCATACAAAAAGGTTATGAACAATGTTAATTATATTTATCAAAGTTTATATAATACACACATTATACACAATATAAACAGGAGGAAACAATAGATAATTAGGAAAGTTAACAACAATAAATAAGGGAACAGCTTGATCCAGTCAATATAAATCCAGGAATAAAATCAATACATTATACTAAATTTTTTAAAACGCCAGTTTTAAATGACCTTTTAAAAAGAAGTACATGGTACAAATACATATAAACAACTTAATAACCTGTTTAGCAAACAACTAATAATTAATATAGAAAGCGCATGCTGCAATACATTTGTAGTACAATATTATAAAGATATTGCAGTAAGCGCTTCCTCTATTTTATCTAATGCTGCATAGAACGAACAACGAACTTAATAATTACTAAATATAGACAATTGATTACAAACAAATAATATGTATTACATTGAAAATATTATGAAGTTAACCAGTAAAAACAATTTGAACAGATAAATAATTCTGCAAAATTTCAATCATATCCTGCATTGTTTAATGCATTAAAATTAATTACCTATAGGTACACTGATTGCAGGAGGTCCAGGTCATGTATACTGTTGATTAGACAAGGAAGATTTAGAAATATAGTTTCCTAGGAATAAGTGAAATTCCATAATTAGACGAATGATCACGAAGTTTTGATGGCTTTTCCTCTGGCTGAGAGTCCTGTAGCAGTGACTTTCTTGGGTCGCGGAGGTAATTTGGGAAAAAGAGAGGGTTTGTTCAAGTCGGATTTGGGATTAGGCCCAATCTTCGCTTTGCGTCGTTTGTACATGTAAGCCATTTGTTGGTAGAGGCCTGTGTATGCAAAGGAACAAGAGTTTTGAAGATTTTAGTCATAGAATAATAAATTATTACTCTATGATTTTAGTATTGAATATGAATAATTTTTGTGAACATCAAAATATTTGATACATCAGCATATACAAAAATGGAAATATTTATGTATTGATTAATATTATGAGAATATAGAGTAATTTTAGTATATGTTAAAACTTTTGAATTATACTACAATATTATAAAACGAGTTCATTATAAATATATCTAACAAATTTATATTTTATTAACTTTACTGTCCTTTTATGATTCACCTACCTTAATTGTAACAAACACATGCATATAAAAACATGCATATACGAATAATAGGGGGTAATTATTTATATTGCTATATTTTAGAACATTAGCGCAGCATATGAATTAATGTAGTTGGATGAGTAAACCACATACCGAAGATGATGATGAAGAGATAGGCTTTGATAAACATTGGGAAGTTGAATGACCAATTCCAGGTGTTGGGGAGTTCAAGAGAGAATCGATTTTTAGCCTCTATTTCCGGTAGTGCCATTAAAACAATCTTCCCTAAAAGTAAAAATACCAAAACAAATAATACACGATGTATTGTAGATAAAATTCACGAAGGTATACAGAGAAGCAGAAACAATTCAATAATAATATTTTGTAAATCAGTTGTTTCTCACTAATTTTTCTAAAAGAAAGAAAAAAGAATAACACCTTCGGCAATCATTCCAGTTGGATAAAGAGGGATCCAAATTGTGTACCGTAGATAAGTAAGCAGACCATTTTCTTCTCCAATAACAGCTAGCAGATAGTAGGGATAACTGAGTGGCGCGAGGAAGATGCAGAGGATAAGAAAATAAATGCTAGTAGTTTATTTTTAATGTTAACAATTTTAACTTTAATCTCTGTTTTGAACCTTTGCAGTTTTTCTCACTTATGACTCTTTTCCCGTAAACGTTTATAAAGCATATCAGAACAAAATTATTCAACTAATACTAACAGGATTTTTTTGCAAAATATTTAGTATATTTTTGTCTTTTCGTTAGTACATTTCAAAGAATTTTATGAGCAAAATTAAGATTTTTAAAAGAAATTTACACACTAATAGTATACAACATATTGGGAGTTGGTAAATTGGTAACAAAAAACACTGCCAAAGTGTAAATTGCCTAAAATGTTAAGCTCCTTTAACTTTTTTTTCTTAACAAAAATAGATATTTAAATTAATTACAGAAACTTGTACAATAGTTAAATGACATCACTACATTATTTGGAATACACTACGGCGGTGTAGTAATGAAAACTACCGTCCGCTGAACGTCTTACAGTTATTTACTGCATGTATTACCATACAATTTGAATATAAATCGACTCCTCACTTTAATAAAATACAAAAATGAAAACTACGATCCAAAATTTAATCATGCCTATGTATAATAAATACAAACGTTATATAAGAAATTTACTAAATGTTTAGTGAAAGTAGATATATTAGCAGTAGACTAACTAAACAAGAAACCAATCGATATAGATATGCATAGATATGGATTTCTCAAGCGTTATAAATACATCGTTTAAAAAGATATACCTACATCTTATTCAATAGGTATTTGGTTATAGAATCAGTTAGTGACTCACATATAAGGCAACCTCATCCTTTTTACACACTCAAATGAGGAAAAATTAGGTCGGCTTATACGTGAGTATATATGGTATAAGTTATAAAACCCAAATTTACATTTAAAGAAGTTCTACTCTCAATATAAAAATATGTTAAATACAATTTCAACGCAAATGCAAATATTAGTAATGTAAATAAATAGTTTCTGTAAGAATTCTAATGTAAAGTGTATTAATTTCAATTAAAACAAACTGAATAAACCGTACCTTTTTTAACAATTATCAAATATGTTGCTTGCAATATATAGAAACGACATTTAAATTAATTAATGTAAACAGTTTCGGATAAGAGAAAAGTAAGTATTTGAAAAAATTATTCATCAACAAAACTAAATAGTATAAGTTATTTAAGTATACAAAGTATTTGTCACGAAGTATGACTATTGAATAACAATACTAGATGAATTAATGTAACAATTGTGAAAAATACAATATAATAAATAAATCTAGGTAAAAACCAACAATTAAACGGCTAATTCTAAGAAACCTAATATTGGTGGCATTCTTACCGAATAATTTCAATGGAACTCCAAATGAAAATAAGATAGAAGAAAACGTTGCTATTTTGAATGTGTTCATAGGGCACGATCATTGCAAAAAGAACGAGATTACGAGCAAATACCTGAAATAAGGAATGAACTAAAAAATAATTTTGTATTTCATCATTTTTAAATATACTAAATGATTTGACACCTCCTCCTTTAATTTATCAAGACTAAATTAATTTGTATAGTAGGTTA
This sequence comes from Invenusta paracnida, assembly GCA_036023295.1. Lineage (NCBI taxonomy): Eukaryota > Metazoa > Platyhelminthes > Proseriata > Coelogynoporidae > Invenusta > Invenusta paracnida. The sequence continues at coordinate 10,438 of JAYRBW010127234.1, read as the reverse complement.
AATATCAGACAACTAATTATTTGCAGAGAATATTATTTAGATTAAACAAAACGGTATCTCTATTTATTAAGTATAGAAATTTAAAAATACAATTTACATTTTAAACTACTTCTAAGTAATGTTAGTAGTAAAGATATTTACATAATATAATATAAAATATTCATATAGCAACGAACAATCGATAAAGTTAAATTCTAGATTTTCTGTAATACATTTGAGATTGAAAATAAAGCATAATTAACTTTGGAACGAGGAAATTATTAAATAAAAACTTATGTATAAATAATGAACTATTGATGGATAATTATTTTTCATAAATTTGTATAATATAGTTAAATAGCACGGAGAAAGATAACAAGAACAATCTAAAATGGGAATCTTCTTGCATCTCAATAAAACTACTATGAAAGTACACTCAATGAATATGTGAATAATGAATTAAATAAATAATATATGTAACGCAGAAAAAAAATTACTCTTAATGTAAAAGCATTAATTTCATCAGGTTAATTAATATAATTAGAAATACAACAAATGTGAACTCAAATCTTTGTTATTACCTGCATGATGGCTGGTATTGTACCACTCTTAACCCAGCCCATGGCGGCATGGAGAACTTCCAAACATGAGGCTAGCTGCACAACAATCAATTGATCCGACACCTTGCTATATAGTGTTTGTTTCGGTTCTGTGATTAAAAAAATAATACATAAATGGCCTTTATTATAATTACTTCACAGAATAATATTTTGAATACTATCGGAATTTATAGATTTTAAAGTAAAGACGCATTAAAAATATCAGTTCTCCCTCCCTTTAGTATATTAAAAATATTCCAAGGAAATGTACGTTATTTAATAACATACAACAAAGTGTTTCTCACTTGGGCCTTCATTCAGAGAATGCCAGACGCAAGATCCGAAGAGGAAAAGATAACCAGCAAATTGGAAAAGGTTGTACGCAAGAAGATAGATTGTCAATGGATTCTTCAGTACTGAAAATGTGATAATAACATATGAAACTGTTTTACTATTAGATAGTAGTATCCTAAAATAAATGCAATATAGTACCAACAATATTTTAAAGACATTGTTCAACATTATCTTAACAGTTGTAAGATTAGTAATCAAAAATGGAAATAAACTGAGCCAATTATGTTATGATAGCGCATTATTATTATTTGGTAGTAGTACTAATTTCATTACAAGTAAATGAGTACGAGTTAATTATGTATATATAAATAAGTTTATAAAATTGCTCTGCAAAGTCGATTAAAACTAGTTATAATTTTAAAGGAAAAATTTGGTACAAGGAAACAATAAATGAACATTAAAATAATATATGCTTGACTAATAGATACACAATATACTAATTATATTCAGTTTATAAGGAATCCTTCATTTTATGAATATTATTACCCTGTTACTGAGTGTTAGGGTACATACTTAACTGTTCACAAAATGTTATTGTTTCCAATTTGCGCCAATTTTTGTTTAACTGTATTTAGTTTAATATTTATGCAGTTAGTAAATTAAAAATATAGTTAAAATCAAGAGGTATTCATTGTACTATTATTTATAATAATAATTAGAATTAAAGTACATTTTATAAATGCAGCCGATTCATCGAGTTGACTTGTCAAGTTTTCCACGGTTTCTTGAGCCACACGTTTATTCTGGAAATACAGTCAAGAGAAGACTAGCGTATGAATACTGAGAGAATATGGACGTATCTCGAAAAAAAAAGCTACCGAGTCAAAACATGATTTATAATTTGGATTATTTTTTATTATTTTGTTCTTAATTTTCAAAGAAAGGTCAATTTGAAAACTTGTTTTGATTTCATATAATTTTTTCTATTTCAATGGTATGCACTTTTTATTGATTGTTAACTAGTCAATGTTGGTTTATTTATTTATTAATTTATGCAATTAATAAGTTAAGATGACAAGCACATTTTGTTAGTTGTAAGTAAAAATTATTATCTAATTGTGAAATATCAGAGTGTAGATTTAGGGTCTCCGCCCTAAAATATAAACTTTGCTTCAAACTTATAAATTTATTTACACATTTTACTTAGAGAATGTCTGGTTAGATATAAGCTACAGACAGATTTTTAATAATTTCCACCATTTAAAATATATTTTTACATCTGATTGCAATCTGGAAAACTTTATTGATATAATTTCTTCAAAGATTAATTGTGTAGAAACTTTGCAAAGATGCAGCATCTTTAACATACTAATTTTGTTTAGTAAGTGTATATAGTTCTTGTAAAATCATTTAATGTAAAGGGTTACCAGATCAATCAATAAAGTGTGTCCCATTTTATATATACTAAATATAATATTATTAATAAGTAATCTAAAATTCCGGTACACACACAAACATTCGAGTATATTTGAGTAAATATGAGTACCTCTGGCAACCTTGTATTGCAGCCCATTAGTTTGTTTATCACAACCGAAATTACATTTAGACTGGCGCGTGTTTTGTCTAGTTGGTGTAATTAATACCCATGGTCATCCCAAAAGACGACTAAATTGTTTTGTCATTTTTTTATAATATTTTATGACTATCATTTTACAAGATTTATAAATGTTTATGGGAGAAGAAGGATCACCTTGTCGTCCTCATCCTCAGAACTTGTATCGAACTGGAAGCGATCAAAATCGAATTTGACCCAAGCAAGTTTCTTTGTGTCTACCGTTAGTCGAGGCCAAGGATCAACATACTCCTTTCTCAGAATGAACTCAATGGAGGAATCCCGAATCTCCCATCGGCTCTCCTGTTTTAGTGATTTAATGTCGGCATGAAAAAACAAATGTGAACAGAAACTTTCTATATGCGTATGCAGTGATAAAATTAGTTATTAAAAGAATAATTGAAATAAACATAATCCTGAGCAAAATTCACGTTTGAGATATTAATATTGTAGGAAATAGTCACAACAATGAATATGGTTTAAACAAATCTAGAGTCACACCGGTATAAGTGTTACTTGGGTGTAAACTGAATTATGAAAATAATGTTGGTGTTAGTGTAAGCTATACATTAGCCTTTAAGACCTATGCATATCCGACGCATGGTTGTCAAAAAAGTTGAAAAACATATTTATGGATTTGACCTTAAAACCTCAAAATAACATTTTCTATATGCGGCGGTGTGCTAAGAAGGGAGACTTATTGAGTTCCTCTTGTTTTTTGTTTATTATGTAGCCTTTCAGCAGGGTGTGCTAATTTTTTTCTGTGCTATGACGCGTTCGGTGTAGATTGGATTTTCGACGCGCTGCGTCAGGTGTGCATAAGCATTAAGTTACACATAACGCGTCACAGTGCAGCAAAAAATCTACATATATAAACAGAAAAGGAAGGGGGAGCGTATACTGAGACCCTCTTTTGCACCTATAGGCTCTATGCTCGTTTGAGGTTATAAGATCAAATTGCAACATAAATTTGATACTCAAATTTTTTTCCACTCAATAATTGATGAGGGGGAGAAGGGCAATCATTTTATATCTTTGTTGCTTCTATAAACAAAGGAAATCTATATACTAGCACCTACTAGCACCTAGTATATAGATTTCCTTGTATAAACTAGCAAACAGTTAGTAAATTTTGCTTTTCAACTTTCAATAGTTAATATATCCCCGAAACTTTGTATATCAACCAGATAGAGATCGGATTATTGTTTGAGCAACCAACTTTTTGCCCGGTAATTGTTGTTATTTTTATATATACATAGATATCACTTCTAGATAAGCTGTGTGAATCCAATTTTCGTGTCTTTGCAGTGTCCTAACATCAATCTTTTAATATATTGGTTACCGGCGCGCTCTTGATAAAAGAAAGGTATGTATACTTAAACATGTATCACATGAAAACAGTCATCGAATTAAGTGCAATCCTCCATATTAAATGGCAAAAAATATCCCTTGCCAAAAGTAGGGATCATAACCTTTGGCAAACCTTAACCTCATCAGTGAGCCATGGTTAATATTGATGTTTGACATGCGTAAAGTTGAGAATTTTAATCGTCGATTTTCGTCGCTTTCGGTGTGCATTGCCCCATAAGATTTAATGCTTTTTTTAAGACTTTTTAAAAGCGCTGTACTGCGCCACGTTGTGTGCATAGCCCTTAAGGTTTATGCCAGAGTTATGTGTTATTCCATAATGTCAATTATTATTCCAGCCTAAATGATCCGAGTAAATTACTTAGCAACTGGAAATCATGTTTTAGTTTACTCATAAAAGTTAGGAGTAATCCAAAATTTGAAACCAATAAAAATATATTCTTTAACGTAAGCATTAGCTATAAAATTGTAAAATCACTTTGTATTGTACCTACTTATAAATTTTTATATTATTATTTTAGCAATACATCAATTAACTGTTAAAATTAGAAGACATTTTGTGTTACTCGACAATTTAAAAGTGTAGATTTATCTCAAAAATGGATTTCAAGTTTGGAGTAACATTTTCATAGTTTGGGCTACGGTAACGCCTGAGTTATAACACTGACGCTAGACATGAAATTTCTTAATAAAAGAAATAATTAAAAAAATCTTATAACATAAATAAAAAGCTTGCCAAATAGTTAACACACACAGGAAAATGATAGACCACTTCATATTGTTTTTAATTTAATATAATTGATTATTTGCACTCACTCTTAGAAGAAACTGACAATGATTAAAGTATAATGGATTAATAGTGTTAACATAATACTCATATACGTAGGAGACAGAAATATTATGTATTTCCATTCGCATTGCATTGCCCTGTTAATATGTATTCACATTTTTCTTTGGTATTTAGTGAAAACTAAATTTTGACACGCAATATTTAACTTAACGTACTAATTAACATAAAACGAACATGGTGAAAATATGTAAAACTATTAAAGTAACTTCAATATTTAAGAATTCATTAATACATTTATCAATCTAGAAAATCACTTAAGTTCACAATATTTTACAGTTTATTCTTTGGGTACAAAAAATGTATGTCTTTAGAATGATTATATTTTCCTATTTTTTATGTAAAAAATAAACTACTAATTAAGAAATAAAAAAAAGATAAATGAATTCACCTTAGCGATGATCGAATGATAAGGAACAATTGTGAAACCATACATTTTTTCACCTTGAACACCAACACCATGGGACTTAAACGTGATGTCATCGTCTTCGATACTTATAGATGGACTCTGAAAATATAAAATGCAGCCTTACTGTTTAGATAGTAATGTGACTTAATTAGAAAATATTTTGAATTGTTTCACATTGTATATAGTAATAATAAAATAAACGAAAATCGGTTTATCCAGATACAATTAAAGTGATTAATAGTTATATGTATATCTTCGTACAATGAAAATTTATGACTTAAACTCACCGAAACTTGACTTAATTTGACACTAAGATAAAGATATTCCTTAGACTGACCCCACACGACAAAAGGATGTAAGACTTCCATTTCTGTACAAGTCAAACAAAAGAGTACATATAAATAGTAAGAAAAAATACAATCATGTCAAAGTTAACTATCAAATAATGTTGTTAAATATAGTGTATATAATATAATATTATTAAATGTACGAATATAATTAAAAAATAGTTAAATACAATATTATTAATTACTTAAATAGCAAATGTCATCACAATGGCTGTATCAACAAAAAAAATCTTGAAATATTTACAGAAATAAAGTTAATATGTAGAATAGCACATTACATATTTTAACAGACAACCACATATATCTCTAATTACATAAATTAAAGTATGAAAAATAATATAAAAACTGTTGCTTCCTAAAATGTTCTACTAAATAAAATTAGTCAAACAAAAATTCCTTAATTATGCAACAAAAGAAACAACAGACTTTAATGAATAGGTTGGTTCCTAAATTTTTTTACCAAATAAAATTAGTCAAACAAAAATTCCTTAATTATGCAACGAAAAAAACAATAAACTTTAATGAATAGGTATATAATTAAGTAGAATTTAATCATGTTGAATGCAATTTTACATCATGCTTATAACAATTCATAGTAACTGTGTAAAAATGCTGTACATTCTTAAGAAAGAGTATATGTGTAAGAATATACATAAATAATAATAATGAAGAAAAAATTATTCCTAATGATAATAGATACAATATAATTTAAAGCAAATTCTAAAAAATATATTTTTTGAAAATCGTATATACATGTTAGATTAAAATACAAAAAGCTCTTATTTAACCAGAAAATAAAAAATATATTATTACTAAATTATCTTTAAACACAATAAAAAGTGTTTTATTAGTGTTACATTATATTATATCATACATTTAGTAATACATATTATATATATACAATATTAAGCTACATATAATATACATACATTACATATACATGTATACAAAGTTAATGTACAATAATCTATATAAACACTCATTCAAAAGATTTACAGCTTGCACTTAACTGCATAATAGTATCCTTTAACTGAGTCCTCTTTTTTGAAACAAGCAGTTGGACCTCGTTATCATTGTTTATACATAACTGTGATTTCCCCATAGATACACTTTGACAAAACAATTCTGCATAGACAATACAAAAAATACCACAATCATTGAAATTATTTTGCTTAGTACACTTGGTTTGGTTAAGGGGGAAAGTTTTATGATGAAAGAATGCAGATAACTGATGAGCAATCTGTTGGGCATCACTTAAGTTATTACTACCACTAACAGAGTCCAGGTGGAGACTTTCTTCAGGTGAGTTCATTGAGTAAATGAGAAGGCTCCAATGGCTCCCTCCAGACTTTAATCCAGCCTGGTTGTCATTAACTGGAAGAAGAAGCCAGGATTTTGTCCTCACTCCAAGAGGCTCTAAAATTAATTCAAGTTCGGCACTGGGTGATATCATCTTGATAAGCTGAACAGTTGCTGGTTCAAGCAATAGAACTCGATCATCAATATGGCTAAATAATGTCCGACCCATGTGCTCAAAAGCAAATGAGATAATAATGTCATTGAGCCAACAAGAGTCTTCTAAAAGTTGAAAATCTTCAGTTCGGATAAGACAATCATAATAACTAAGAATTAGCTTGTTCATAGTTATTGCTGAAAAGGAAATATGATAGTAGAATTATAGACAATAAGATGGTTTAATAAAATTTAAGAAAGTATGAAAATCTACAACTATAAACGATTAATAGTATAGCCAGACAATGCAAACTTTGTAGTCTCAAAATAGGGAAACGATAAAAAATGAAAAATCCCTTAATCTAGTTACATGTAGATATAATATCCATATAATAGTGTCACCTTTGGCATGGAACATATAATATACATATTTTATTCATGCCTAATTTATTGTCAATTGGTTTCAACACATACTATTAGGTCAATTTCATAAATTCAAGATAAATATTTTAAAGTCAAAAAGTAGTTAATGTTGTTCATTAAAATCTTCAATAAAATTACCTAAGAAATATACAAAATATAGTGCATCAATACATGAAGTTGTTTTTACAAAAAGATTTAATAAAAACTAATTTAATACACAATTTTGAATTTAAACTATGAATCCAAAAGACTATGTAAATATTTAAAGTAACACAAATCAAAGGGACATTAGATTACTATTGTCCCATAACTAAGAAAATAAAAAAATTACAATAGACTTATAAAATGACTTAATAACTAATATGTCAATAAAGGAACAAATAATAAATAAATAAAACTAAACAAATAAATAGAGGAAGTGACAAAAGAAAAATTTACAAAATATCCTTACTTTTAATATTTATTTTCAATACGTTGGATCATATAACATTATTCCTAATTGCAAATTACCAATTTTAAAATGTATTTACTACTGGTCAAAATTAAATGAGCATAATTAAACAAGTATAAATCATACTTATAATTTTTTTAGAATCATAGTGCACAATAATATTGTAGAATTTGGTGTAACTGTTATTTAAATAAAACATTTTTTTAAATTTTATAATGGCCAAAAAGTATGACTTTTTAAACAAGCCTAATTATTCAAATTAATAATAATAAGACAATTTTTTACCTAAATGTTCTGACTTTTCACAATATTGTTTGTAACAACAGTAGACCATACTTTCTTTTAAATGATATTAACAGAGGTTAGGCTGTATCTTATCTCTGTAGGCAGAAATTAATAGAAATGTAGATAAAGTGAGACTAGGGTAACAAATGGTATAAAAATCAAAGCTTAGGTAATGAAATATTTTTACTCCAATCATTGTCTATCCACCATCCTTTCTAAATTGATTCATCTAATATTTGAACACTATCTTATAGGTGATAATTGGCTGTCTATATATAAAGCAGAATATTTAAAGAGTAGTTCAGATTCATAAACTTATACAATGATAAGTAAATAGAGTAACAGGACATGAGTGATAACTACAGAAACACAACTAACATTTTTGACATGTATATATATCTAGATACATATTTAGTACTATTGAGTAAATAAATGTTATTATTTAATGACTAAATTATAGTCACAGCTCTATAATATATATATATATAGTTTGTAGACATGGGAATATCATTTCACGAACTTGAGTTATGATACTGCTAATGGCTATTTTATAATAAATCTATTAAGTGTCAATACATAATAGAAATAAACAAGTCTTAACTATTATTCATAATTAGCAGATTTAAGTATAATGGAACATGCCCCAATTCACCACCCAGCTCCCCCAGGACACATTTTCTCTTTCCATCACTCATCTTCTGCCATGCAAATAGTCTAAGCTAGCCTGGCTGTGTGCCCTTCTTTCCTTAGATGGCAACATTCACCCAAATCCAGACTCCAAACCTTTCTCTAACATCTGAATCTACCAATCATGCCACAAACTTACTTATCACAACCACACATCCATCCAATACAACTCATGTCTCAAATAGTTTCACCAATGTCCAAATACTAATACACAAAAATACAATTGCTGGTGTTGTCAGATCTGCACAATCCCCCCCCCCCCATCATCACCACTTACACGACTCTCTTCTCTGAACACAGCCCCCCTCATACACAATCAAACATCATTCATCTTAACCATCAAACATGTTCCACTCCTATTATCCCCCTAATGCAATCACACACCACAAAACTTCAAACCAACTACGTAATATCCCTCATATAAACCAACTCATTCAAACATTCCTCACTCAACATACTTCAATTTAAACCAAATTTCCTGCATAAAAAACAACAAATTATAGTCACATTCCCATACCCCTCTCTTCTTAAATTACACAACACTCAGACAAGATTGCAAGACTGTTAAAGAAGGCAGTCTCATCACACTCATCTATAAATCCTCTTTCTCCACACCCATCACATCAACCTTAATTACACCTACTGAACATCAATCAACCAACATACACAATCAAGATATCTCAATCCACAACATTTACATTCCACCCCACATCTTACTCAGCTAACTGTTACATTGTTGAACCTGTTGTATATATGAATAATGTGTAGCTGAAATATTGAAACTCTGTAGATATTTGTTTAGGATTAAATATGTTAACACTAATATTGTAGTTATATTTTATTGATGACACTCCTCTATTTACCTACCTTATACCAGGGTGTCCACACTACTTAACCAAAAAAAAAATCACATACAGAAGTCAAAATTAATGTACATATTTTGGCAAAGAAAGTGATAATATATTACATATAAATTTTTAAAATATACAAAATATATATACATCAAGATGAAGTAAAAACATTCTACCTAATGACAGCTCAGAAAGCCAAGGTTGCTTGTCTCCTTGCATTCCTGTACTTAGCTACAAAAAAAAAAAAAAAACTTTCAGATTGAGGATTTTATAGGTTTCAAATAAAAGATACAAAGTTATATCCAAGTGCCACAGGCAACATTCTTTCATATTAAAATTGAAATTAATAGTATTTATAAAAAAATAAAAATAGAACTTACTAAAAAATTCATGTACAGTTCAAGTTAAAATTTACATATCTCTATTCAAATTCATGTACAATTCACTTACATTTTGTCTTTTTATCAAAATTCATGTATATTCATGTACATACATGAATTTTGTGTACATGTGGACACCCTGTTATACTGTATATAACTATAAGACTTTCTTACTACAAATAGACAGGGATTAGAATGGCAAACTAAAAAATTAGCGGAAAATATAATAGGGCCCATGGACCAATACAAAAAATCACAAATATGAAAAATTACACCTTTTAGAGTTTAGTGACAAAATATTTACATAGTAATAGTATACATATTTACAATGGCGATAACATAATGTTACATAGAATAGATGGTGTTAGCTACAAATATTTTTTTACAGTTAATCATTATACTAAAAGTTACAAGAATGACATTATTTCGTGATAAATGTGCTATGTGTAGTAAA
>JAYRBW010127223.1:0-16398 GCA_036023295.1 Invenusta paracnida | reverse complement strand
CATTTTACTTTATAATGAAACTTTTGACTTTTATATTCATTTGGTTATTTAAAACATTCACTTTACCTCGTTTTTATGTTGACTATATTTTTAATGAAATATGTTAATAACTTTGTTTAACTTTGTTATGTAAAGTTTCAAAACTATTTTATTAGAAAATTAAAATATCATGAGGGAGGCATAATGAGCCCCCTATTTATCGACATCATTAAAGGTTCTATAAAAGTTCACATGTTTTCTTGGTTGTATATTTCAAAGTTGACAATTTTATTTATAATAATTTTGCTACTACTTTTGGATATCTAAGTAGTACATCAATTAATATTTAAATAATACTTACATTTTATTTGTCTGATTTCAGGTCTGCTATATGATGCGACTCAATCTTATGACACATCTTATTATTTTTCAGGGATAATGCTCTTAATGTGTGCATTATTGCAATTTAGTCTTTTTCTAAAATATTTTCAAAAGGCTGCTCAAAAAAAGAAGCTGATTGTAGAAAGTGTAGAAAAGCTGAATGTAGAAAGTCGTGGATCGCAAATTGTCTCAGAAAACTTACTAGCCTTAAATAATAAAGAAGAACACATATAAACAGGTTAAACACTTATTTTTATTAAGCAATAATTATCACTATCACTATTATAATAATATAAATGTATTATTGTCTTACTTTATTTTTTATATTATTTATTATTTTAAAATAATATTTTTATACTGTTATCTTCAAAATGCACCTTAATTTCATATCCTAAATTATGATGTATATATGAGCTCAATTTTTTTAGTTATAATATGTTATCAAAATCTTTGTAGGTTAGTCTTCTTATTAGCTATTGCATGATCTTTTATGATGTTATTATTGTATGAATTATTTTAAAATTTCATTACTTTCAACTAATATTTATGTAGGTATATTATCTACCTTATTTATAGTCATTATTTACATTAAAAAAAGAAACAGGCACATTTTTTAACAATTGTTAATTTGTCATATTTATAAACTTACCTTGAGTAGCACATATTTGTGCTTTGTGCATACGGTTTGAGTGTATTACTTTTTATAGTAATCGTAAGTATAGTTTTCCTATTTCTGAAAACAATTTTGAAACATCTTCTAGATGTGTTATACCTTAAATTTATCCATATTGGATTACACATAAGTAGTTTTATTAGCTCTTGTGTATGACTATAATATTATTTTGTTAGAAGTACTTTCATAGTTATGTTTTGTGTAATTTATATTGAGATACTTATTTTTCATTGTACACCATTTTTGTTTTCATAAATGTTTGTAACAATGTATGTAGTTTTGACAATTTTGTCTCCCCTAGTCAGTGTTCCGCAACCCTTCTTTTCTCGGCCAAGCTTGGCCGATTCATCAATTTATGTGGCCGATTGGGAAAATAAATAAATACTAGACAGAGAAGAGAGACCCAGGGTGGAGTATCTATTAGTTAGAGTTTTTCACTGAATATAATTTCGTATATTAATTTTTGAAATATTGCTGTGTAAAATAATGTTAAGTTTTCGTGATTTGAGCATTAATTTTTATTTGGGTTGGCCGATTAGATTAAAAAAAATTTTTTGTGGCCGTCAAAGAAGAAAAGGTTGCGGAACACTGCCTTAGTTATATGCTACTACTATATTATACTGTAATATAGTACTAATAATATCAAAATTATGTAACATATAAAACAATATATTTTGGTATACTATTTAAACACACACTAGCTGAGTCCATATTCCTAGTGTATTTTAATCTTTGTGACCTCAAAATGTTAATAATTTAAACAAAAAGAATATTTCTAATAGGAACAATGAACTAACTGTTTATTATAAAATTTAGGATATTCTTAAAACCACTCGTTTATATAAAAGTAATATTAATTACATTTATATTAAACTTGTGATGCAACATTTCATGTTATAATAACATATATTAATATTATGTAAGGCATTAAATTAAAAATTGTGCTTGTGAAATCTTAATATTTTCAACACTTAACTTAAATATAATAGCAATCATTTATTAATCTAATTGCGTACTATTTGTAATAACTAATAGATTTAAATAAAAGTAGACACAATGGTTCAGACTATAAAAGATAATTTTCTCAACAGATTCTAATAACTTATTAGAAAAAGTGCATAAGTATAGAAATATCAATACGACTAACTTTGTAAAACAATATCCATAAAATATTTCTCTATACCACTTTTATATAAGCACCCATACAATTATTATTTCAAATTTGAGAAAAAATTATATTTCTTTTATTTGAGACTATTAAAATCATTATTTAATGATTTTCCCAATACATCCAATTTTATTAAGAAAATCAAATAATCAAATTGTAATAAATTCGAATTAATTACATTATTTGTGACACTAAAAGTTATTATTGGTTTCTTTATATAATCGCTTGATGACACCGATTATATTTTGTTAACGAAACGACCTATTTGTTACTAAAAATCCAATTAATGATAACAATTCGTAGTAATGATAAAACACAGGAAATATGTCAAGAAAACAAACATATATATATTGCAAATACATAGTAAGAATAGTTTAATAAATTCGTAAAAAACATACAATAATTCTACGACTTTATAACAATACATGTATACAACAATTTTCCAAATACATTAAACTCATAAATATACTCGACTAAATTATAATTTTATAGAACAAGTTGACATTGTGAGTGAGTATTAAAATACATTAACTAAAAATAGTATGTCTTTCCATTCCTTGAAAGTACCCATAAATTTATATGAAATATGTTTAACACTTCTATATCCAAATATAAACCTATCATGGAAAATCAATAAAGTTTAGAGTGAAACAATAGGATATATTTATGAACTGGGTTAAAATAGTAATGTATAATAAGGACTACAATCCAAAGGTAATGCTTTTTTAAAATATAAATTTACCTATACATAATATAAAACATACAACTTAAATCGATATAATTCATACTACACCGTAAACAGGTTTATATAAATTATAAGAAAAGATATGTGTACATGATGTATTAAGTAGTATAATACATTGATTTTCGTACGATTTTGGGCAAAATGCAACTGGTTACTGTAGTGGCAGAGTTGTACTGGTATGCTCAAAGTATCTGAGAATTATAACCGTAGCTATTGTGGAGTTGAGCATAAGTATAGTATGTGATACAGATAAAGAAGAAAAGCAAAGCAAAGAAGAGTGTTTTGGAATGCTGTGTAGGCAGTTACATCAAATTAAAAGTAAGGATTGATACAATAAGCATTTAGTTAATGAATGATGACTTGAAATTGAGATGCAATAAAATTGTATTATTAGATGTAATAAGATAAAAGTTTACTTGACCAAAATAACTAACACCCTTGTTCTATGAAAATAAGAATAAAAATTGCAAAAATGAATTTTGAGATTAGTTAATTATACAATCTAAAACATAATTATCGAACAAAATAAAAGTAGAAAAACATTAAGATCAATATAAATAATATTAAGACCATATTACTACAATTACACCATTGATATAAAAATACATAATCAATTTTTTGACCAAAACTACGTTTCTAAGAAAACAGGTGTGAATTACATGTAAAATTATCTTAACATATAACAAGAAATATTGGGGATAAAATTATATGTACACGTAAAGATTTCATAATAAAATAGAATAAGACCACATAACTAAGGCTATAAAGTAACAAAGGAGTAAGAATCATAACTGAATATCCTCATCCTTATTTTTCTAAAAATGATTGAAATGTAACTCTAATTTAGGATTTTATGTGCAGATATATTTTTTCTAAATCCCAGAAAACTATTATTTATTTTTATTTAGCAAATATAAGCTTATTTATCGTAGGGTAAATAGGTGAACGATGAAATTAAATCAATTATCACCACGAAAAATAAAATGATGCGACAGTTTTAAATAACTAATTGAAGAATTAATATAAAAAACGAAGTTAAATTGAACTCGGAAATTGGCTTTAGTAGTCTATGTAAAAATATCAGAATAATGAGAAGATACAGCAGTAATTTTTTAAGAGCATATAACTAAATGACCAATTCTACCATCTGGATTAGCATATCAATTATTAATCAATTAACGCACTGAATAATTTATAATCTTCTATAGTTTTGAAACTATGACTTATAAAATATACATCATCTTTTTATACTACTTAAAATATAATTCAGTAGCAACAATATATTTAAACCAATAATTGAAAATATATTCATATTCAAGTAATCGCTATTTGTATTAATTATCATTGTCTTGTCACCTTCGTGCTTATTGCTTTGCTGATTCTTGCCATTAAAATCTATTATCATCAGATCTAACAAAAGTTTTCGATGTGATAAACTTAACAAATACCTTTACAAGGGGCAGACCTAGGACACTCAAAATAAGCCTGGTGAAACCAAGGCATGTGAGCAGAGCAGGGAAAAGGCAAGTCGACGGCTCAAGCTTTAGTGTTCCACTGGGCCTCTTACTCCTCCTCCTCCTGTGGTAGTTCAATGATCTGCGGGGAGCCCTGTCCTGAGATATTGGAACCGAGATAAAGGCCGGATGAGACCGCCTCTAGGCCACCACTCTCGCCAGCTCCAGCACCAGTGCTCCGCTTTCGGTAGCGACTGTCCCAGATGACCTCGTTGTCCTTGGCATCTAGGGAGAGGTGACGTCCGGTCCACATGTCGCGTAGTTGACCTTGACACCTGGCCACCACGAGAAGGGGCAGGAAGACAAAGCCGGCAAGGAAGAGGAGATTGGGCTGTTGAGTACGGAGACTCCACTGAACCAAAGAGGTCGCTATCAGGCTCAGTAAGTAGCCTGTGAGGAGTGCAAGAGGGGAGGAAATATGACTTAGTGCCGTACAACAGCAGGAGACAATGCATGGTTTATACTTAAATAGAATTTAAAAAGATAATGTCCGTGTTTATCATTAAAAAAAGTAAAAACCCACAATTGAAGTAATAAGCATTATAATGTGAAGCGTTTCGGTTATTCACTGCTAACTATCATATCAATCAAAACAGTGAGACAATTGGTACATGACTATAACAGTAACAAATAATATTATTGTATAATATAACATAACATTAAATAACTAAAACTAATAACAAATCATGATACATCAAACATTATAAAAATAACAATGAATTAACAATCCATTTTAAAAATTCCTTAATAGACAATCTACATATTAATAGTCACCAGAAACATGCTTTACTATTATATTAAAAAACACTCTTAAAGTTGATTATATTCGATATATGTTACAGTCATGTAACCGTTGTCTCACTGCCTTGATTGATATAATGGTTAGCAGTGAATAACCGAAACTTCTCACATGTATGGCAGACGAATGGGGCCAAAACGATATTCACTATAAAACGAGTGAAAATCTCTCATTATAAGTGAAATTTACTTTTCGTGAAAGATTTCAATATTCAATACAGAAATTCATTTTTTGTGAGTGAAATTCACTTTCCATGAGTGAAATTCACTTTCCATGAGTGAAATTTACTTTTAATCAGTGATTTTCACTTGTTTTATAGTGAATATTATTTTGGCTCCGTTCGTCAGACATACACAATATAATTATTTCTATTTTCACTTTGGGTTTATTTTTATTTCTCTAAATGGCAGATACTTAACTGCATGCTACTCATTATAAAATAATATGAACAATTGTGAAATAAATATACAAACAGTTGAACAATCTTAACATCTAGTTTCTTCTGCCATATTATTATGTTACTTTAAAAATATCAAGTTTATAAATATACTTATAGTCGAATAAGTCCCTAGTACATCTTTTAATAACTAAACTACCAATTTTGAAAACAGATTCATTACTGTATCTTATTTACTATGTGTAAATAGTTTCATGGGTCATTATTAAAATTATATAAATATGAAATATACAATAATATTAAAAGTATTTGAGTATTATACATTAACGTTTCAATAGTTTATTAAATATATTATTAAAATTCTTCGTTTAAGATTGTTTAAATTTGTGAAGCACGATAAACCGTTTAATTTCAAGTCTATTTATAAAGTAATTTAGGAAGTTAAACTGATGCTAAAAGGTTATCAAACCTTTTTTAGTGTTATCAATGTTAAAGAAAATACTATCAAGATCATTAAATAATATTTTTAGTTTTCAGCTAGTTATATTTTCTACAATATACAAAACACCGTTTATTACATATTTAAAAAAATGTTAATAATAAAGAGAAATCGATTCTTTCATCCATTAATCTGTGTTAAACATTCCGTTTGCTTTCTTTATTTAAAATATGAACTAGAAATAGAATGATGCCCATAGTATGTATTTGTAGATAACAACTGCCATATTACATTTTAAAATATTCCAATTAAAATGGATTAGAAAGGAAACTAGAAAATTACCCCGAAACTAGACTACCACAATTCTTAAATAAATTTAAATTAAAAATGTTTAATAATTAACTTAAAAGATAACAAACCTGTTAAAAGAATAGGAAAGAATACAGCTCGATGTATCTTCGCATCGCAGTCGTAAGTGTTGGCGTAGCTGATCATGAAACCTGAAATGAAAGAGCATAATTTAGTTATTAAAGTAAAACTAAATAATAGACAGAGTTAGCCGAATACCTACAATTATATTAAGTTACTAGATTGATTATACAGTTGATAAACTAACATAATTGAAATATTTTTGTTTAGCTTACAGCAAAGTTGGCTAATTAATAGAGATAACAACAAAAAATAAGAATGATAATATCTAGATAATTATAATTAAAATAAAATGTTTTTCGCAGTAAGAGATACTATTTTTGAAATATTATATAATTTTTGAAAGTATTATAAGATTAATTTCTGTTTATTTATTTTATTTAAAATTATTTAAAATTAACTTTTGTTTAATTTTTCATAGAAAACGTAATACTATATGCTTTATAAAGACATAATTTCTAAATGTTAACAAAAAATTGTTTTTATTTCAAATTCTTGAACCGATAAAATAACATTTCAAACATTTGTAAATAATTAATGAAATTAAGAAAATTACATATATTAAAAAAATAGACATTATAAATTGGTTTGAATTATTTTAAAGGTAAGGCATGTCGCTTTGACATTCTTCATGATAAAATACTTATAAAAATGTAAAACTAAATAATATAATGCCTAAGTACATGATACAATTTATCATTTATATTCAACACAGAAAAAGACATAACGGGACCGGATCGATAATATTAGATTTCAGCCGCTGAATACAAAGCCTCAAACCAGTAACCTCGTGAATGTAGTTTAAGAATGTCAAAACTTCAGTTACTGGATCAAGAAACATCGTTTAATTCCTTTAAATCACTGTATGCTTTAAATAGACCTAATTAAATAAAGTGAAATAAAAGGAAAAGTCTGGCTCAGGCTAAATAAATTAAGATCAACATATTCGTCTGCATTAAATAACAAATATAAATTAATATAAACGCATGATTTTATGAAGAAACCAAAACCCAGTCCTCTACATCGATATATCCAGCTTTGAAGTGTGCAGTGGTACCTGGTAGCAGGATGTAGAGAAGAGAGAAGTGTGCATAGTCATTGGGGATTGTCGAGACTGTGTTGGGAGCCGTGAAGTAGATGGCCGGCCTCAGGAGAGTCCAGGGCATTCGGACAAAGGGCTGCACTGTTCGGCGTTGTTCGTAGAGGTCCGAGAATGTGTGCCTTCCTGCATAGGCGACCCAGGTCCAGTTGTTGGGGGGTTGCCGCCAGAAGTCTGTCTTGGGGATCATATCGAGCTTCTGGAGGTGTTGCGTCATCAAAGAAAGAGAGGAGGGGAGGTGGAAGCATGACATCTTGGATAGTGAACAGCATGGTAGGACTATGAAAGTTTAGCTGAGAGTCTAAAGTCAAGAGCAATAATAATCTCCACTATCAAACTTTAAAGTTACTATATATTTCACTAATTGATATGTCTTTACTAAGTCTCCCTTAATTTTGGATAAAAGTTATGGTAAATATAATTACTATAAATTGTATTGTATATTGCAATTGTACTACTTTAAATACTATCTTATAAATACCAAATCATTTATATTTGGTTTGCTATTTAAAAATAAAAACTGACATTTAAAAAAATAGACCTGTCAACAATTTCTTTTTTTAATGATATTTAGTCTTATAAATATTTCCTAAAATTAGTAAAATCTTAGTGAAGAATAGTAGCACTATTCATGTTAAATGAGAAAGTTATATTCTAAAGTCATGTTGATTTATTGCGTCATTTTATAGAAAATAGACTTTTGTTAGACAAGTTATATGCAAAACTATAATTATTTTGGCCGCCCTTTTGGTAACATAAATAATTTATTCTTAGACCTAGATAGATAATATTTAGATTTATTCACTTATACAGTGAATGTTAGTGGTCATAAGAATCGCCAGTACAACTGCAAAACTAAACGCCCAATAAATCGTACACTTTTAGATTTACACCTACTAGAGTAAATCATTATTCGGTAAGTGTATGGTTTCATTTCATTTCATAATTTTAATGTGATAGGATATCTTGCACATATTTTTAACTATACACTATTTAGATTATTCAGCATTTATTAGTCAAGTCCATTATAACTAAAACTTACTAATGAATAATAAACGTTGAAGACATCTAGTACACAAAATCCTAAGCACATCAGCGTTAGAACCTGGAAAGAAATAATTGAACATTTTAAATATCTTCATAAAAATACCAAAACAAGATTTCAATAAACAAAATTAAATATATACTATATTCAAAGATCTGATAAACAAATATCAAATATGAGTATGAATATTAGTAAACTAGTGAAAAAAGTGAATTTATTAACTATACACATTACAAATATCAGACAAGAATTATATAGGTGACATAAGTTCATGCTATATATATATCAGGCTAAATAAATATGTCGGTTGTTCACCACTTCCTTTTTTACTAGACACAATTCTTGCAACATAAGGTTTCAATAAATGACTGTGAAACAAAGAAAATAATGTACACATATCAATTTATAGAATATTTCACATTTTGTTTTGTTTTTGACACAATTGAATAAAATGTCAATATTATTAAGATGAAAGCACCTCTAACATAAAAGTGTTTTTCTACATAAGGAAACTACTTGTGCGAAAAATGTAATAGATATCTACAATTTAAAGGTAAAAGTTGATAAGTGACGAATAACTCACTTTCATGTTTCTAAAACGGAAACGCCGGATAAGTTCAATGCAGATGAAAAGAGCCGCGATATTGTGAAACACCATGTTTAATCTAAGAATGCGGTGAGGAAGGAGGGAAGAAGGTGGTAAAATAAGAACTTCGTATACAAATAAATGCATTTAAGCGATATATTACCAAATTCTTGTTGGAATAATATAAACGTATATTCTGAAGAACAAGCAACCCAACTATAGAATACATAGATCGAGTGTCTATATGTAATATACAAAATTCAAGCCCGATAATTGACAATTAGTATTTGATATTTTTCTGGCTAAAATACAGAAAGTAAAAAAAACACACTTCGAAATCCGACTAAATTCTTAGTGTGTTTGTATAATTATAATACTTATTCATACAGTGCCCGAAATAAAACAGCTGTGTTGGGAGTAAAAATAAAATGTACAAATTGCTTGAAATAATACAGTTTGTTTAATCAAATTTTTAATTTAGACGTGTTTTGGTTCCAGCGGAATAGATTGTTTATTACATTATGTTAATAATGAGAATATTATTTCTTGAGTTTCAATATAAATTAAGACAATAATACTAAAAATATTTGAGATTTACTTTTCCCCAATATGTCAATAATTCAATGACTTCAATAATAAGTCAATAATATTTAACGGAAGATTATTCTACAATAGTCAGAGTTTAAAGAGTGCATGTAATTACTGAAATTTATTAAATACAAAAAGAGTGAACAGCACCGTATACAGATACACTTTTAATATAATTTGGTATTTAAAAAAAAAAAAAAATTATATAATTTTGTTTAATTTATTACAAATTGCACTCAGCGACCAATACAATGTATTGATTCTAGTTTATTGTAATGTCTTTTTACAAGCAATAACAAATATAGTTACGTAGTTAGTATTTATAATTCGAAAGCATACATAATATATATTATAGGTATATGTATATAATATATATTATATTATACTATTGGCCTTAATAAGGCAGCATTTATTCCTTTATTTTTTTGTCAATTACTTCACATTTAGACATAATTTTAGGCATCATATGTTTTAATAAAAAATATATGTGAGATCAGTAAACATCTGTAACAGCAAGACATACTATTATTATATATTGAAGGAAGTTTTTTTATATGTGCAGTAAATTTGTGAATTAAAACGACATAGAAAGCTCTGAAAGACTTTAAAAACACGAACAAATTATAGGGAATAAAATAGAAAATATGTAACAAATTAGACATTGTGAATTTTATAGGAGATACTTAATTGTATAAATATAAATATAATACAGCTCAATTACATGTTTTATATCGTAAAATAAATAGTATACATTGTTATAAGCATTGTATGGTTAGTAATATTAATAGGTATTTCGCAAATACAATGTGTTAGTATTTATAATGCTAGAATTCCTAATGAACAATAGTACGGATATAACGCATACTATTAGTAATGCATATAATTATTATAAAGTAACAAAACGATAATCATATCATGTTTGAAAAACACTAGATAAGACCCGATTTTAAATATATTCCACAATTTATTGTCTGATTTTTTAAATTTAGCATTAGTAATGTTCTGTAACTAAAAAATGTGAAAGTTCTATTTCTCAAAATATTCACGCATAATATTAAAACTATATTTTTTTGCCTAAGTTACACAAGTAATACCTACGCATATATATACATGAATTACGAATAGAGAAAAGTAGGTATTTAGCTTTCTTACTCGAACAAATAACGTCCTATGCGTGCTAGTGGAATACTATCTCAACGATTAAATACCAAATATTATAGTTTACAGTTTAGATGCGCTATAGGTATACCAACACTAACTAAATAGTATGAAGGTAGCATAGTATAGTATATGATTACAGTAAATACTACGAACGTGTAAATAGTCAACGAATTAGTGTAAGCATACATCAGCTACCATTACAAGCTAAGAAATAATAGTTGGTTACAAATACGATGTACAACTTTTATGTATATACGTTTATATTACATAAAGCTAAATATTCCATAATATCCCATAATACTTTTTATTTAATAAGTTTAAATTATTGTTAGTTAAAACTGTAAGATTAAAATCGTATACCTACTGATTTTCGCTACCCTTATTGAGCTATATATTGTAACATAAAATACCGTAAAATGTGGGGTTCATATAACTTTACCATCAAAATAAATATTTCATAAAAACAGTACAAACAATACATACCTGTATATATTTGATCCCCTAAATTGTTTTATAGAATGAAGATAAAAATAAAACATATAAATGTATATTTATTTTTTCTCACAAACGGTTTTTAAGTGTATTTGTCATATAAACCTATAAATAGTAAATATTTGTCTAACTTAACTTATTAAATAAATTTAAAAAATTGCATTATTTTATTATTCAAAGGGATTTGTACATATACAACCTGCATAATATTATAGACTGGATTTCTTGCCCACTATTATTTTATCCCAATACAAATATTTGTTTAAGATTTTTGGCCATTCCCAGTATTAAATAATAATGATACAACATAAAAAATAACAATTTCACGGGAAAAATAGGTTTATTACAGCCACACGTATAGCTAACCTTCTTCAGTGGCAGGAGTGTGGGATGTTGGGCTTTAGTTGATAGACTCTTCCCACTGAAGACGCTTAGCGATACGTGTACAGCAATAAACTTATTTTTTCCCGTGAAATTGTTTTACTTTTTTATGTTTTATGCCATATAAATACATAATACTGGTCAATAAATTGTAATTCAGCATAGCTAGGTATTAGATGTGAGGTAGAGGGATATAACAAGCTGAATATGTTCATGTTGATGAATAAATATATGTATAGAAACATTTATTTTTATTTTATTTACATGCACGGTAATAACACAGTCTTCGGTCTACACACCCTTCTCGAGCAAAAGACCGTATAAATGCTAGTTTACTACTCTCAGTTCAACTTTAGTTATACTGAAGCAATCTTATGCCTTATATATTGCTATTGTGGTGCCTTAATGTAATTAGATAATGCCAATTGTATCTGATATTCTATTATCTTAAATACTAAGTAATTTAATTTAGCTGCAACTGACTCAGTTTTCATGATGCAAATCAGCTGCCACAGGTAAAATAAACCAAACGGTTTGTTCAAATCACAACACCATTTATGTAGGAATTAGTACTATAGTTTGTCTTGTGTTTCATATAGCGAGTGCAATGACCTTTCAATAATCTCATGTTATAGAGTCGGGGGGGGGAAGGAGCGGGTAGTAAACTCACACAGGATGAATCATGGTGGGTAGGAAGGAGAAGACGCTAACAGCCACTCCGAAAGGAAGCATGAAGAGCATTCCAAGACTGACTCTGTCCACGTGCAGGATCATGCGCAACTTGCCGGGCAGTCGAAGTCTGTAAGGAAACGGGATGGACAGTGCAGGACACTTGATTAGAGTCCAAAATCTGATCATACTGAGTGAGATACATGTTTGCCGGTTATACACGTGTACTGGAACATAGAGTTAACATATCAATATCTAAATGGATTACGGTCAAAATTCATACGCGTTTCAGTGTAACCAAGCACAATTTTTTTGAATGTTTAAATGAACACAATCACTGCATGTTATCATGTAACCATGTTTATTCAAACTTGAAAGCGTTATATTTTTATTTGGTTCGGCTATTTAAAACGTTGTTAGATGAAATGTACATGTTATAAAAATAATTAAGTTTAACTTCAAGTCATAAAAACAAATGTTTTCTAATTTTGTAGAAATACAGTATACACAGTGTAATATATTATTGTATTATGTAATCCACAGTTATGGAAATGCATATAGTATAATGAAGTTCTTAATTCAAATACTTTTCAGAAACAATATATCTTATGTAAATGCTATTTAACACAATATACTCAGTAGAAATTGAGAAAAGCAGATGTCGAAAAATGCTCGCTATGAAATTTAATAAGTTATAGAGCCCCACTTTATAAAACCCTATAGTAATATATAATAGAAGAAACATTATAAATGTAGGAATACCTTGCTTCATAAAACAAGGAACGTAATGAAACTTGAAAGGATATATGTACAGTACAGCAAAGCAATTAGGAAATAATCCAATAATACAACAATAAAAACCTCATGTAATATGTAAAAAACTATAAAATAATCTCGCAAGAATTAAACCGTTAGCAAAGAAAAAACCCCGGAGCGATAGGATTAAAATTGGAGAATTGAATTGAGTCTACCATAACACGAACAAGTAAATGCAAGAAATGTGGGTGCGGTGCAGTGAGATTATTGAATGCTCACAAATAAAAATATCTATAAACAAAGCCGGAGTTAGTTTGTTCGCATTAAAACAATTAAATCTACGACAAAAAAATAGAAAACAATTAATGAAAAATATTGTTAAAACATATCACAGGAAAATTTTTAATACATAGGTAAATACGAATTCATCTATTCTCTAGTTACAAAACCGCTATGTAACAATGTAATGATTAAAGCAAGTTGGAACTAAGAGTAGAAGAAACGATATCCAGGGTTACATTTGAAGAAGTTACACAAAAAAGGAAATATGGAAATTAGATGGAATACATAGGCAGCTTTAGCGATAAAATCGAGAAAAGCCAAAATATACGTTGCTATAGTTTCCTACCACATCATCTTTATTATAGTCATTTTGAAATATACTCGTATGTGCCTGAGATAATGTATCGAAATGTGAGAAATTTGCCTATGCATATTGAAGATAAGACGACGCAAGCCTAATTGCGAACTCAAAGATCAATAAGTTCATATCATTGCTTCCAAAAAATTTCGTCCCCGAGTTTATAACGTGCTTTCGCATACTTCGATACTGCTCTTATAATGATTGAAAGTTCCACAAGCTGGTAAACATAACATGATTTGTATGTACATTTTTTTAAAGAACATAGTATATTATGTACTTTAATTGTTTAAAACAGATTAACATTTAAAAAAAAATAGTGCAAATATATAAGTAAATTTTCTGATATAAATATCATTTCAAAAATATGTAATTCACCGCGCGTTGCAATAATTAAAAGCTCGCAACGGTAGGTACCTGAGATAGATTCCCTGAGAAATACAAATACCAGTGTTTCGAGAAGATAAGTCGGGTTCCTGCGACCGACTAAAGACATACACAGGGTCTTTGTAGTTGTCCAATAGTTTAAGAAATTATTAAGAAGTTCTAAGATAGTACCATATACATATATTATTAAGAATAGTGAAACAAAATAATAAATTCAAAAATTGTCGAAAATAATATATAGCAAAATAAATCAATAAAACGTTAAATATTTTGTTGATTTGTACACTTAGTATATCAAAATAGGAAGGTTCGCAAAAGTTAGTTAAGCTATATTCAATGTATATAAGTATAGGATAAAAATAACACTGACACATGTTTAGAACTATGAAATATACATTAAAGTATGCAATAAAACCCACTTCAAATGTTTAGTATGATATTATTCCCATTGTTAACATAAATAGTTACTGATTATTCTACAACGAGTAATAAACCTCTATGAATAATATAAAGAGGTAATATAATAATATAATAATATAAAGAGGTAATACAATAATATAATAATATAATATAATAATAATAATATATATTATATAATCATGAAAATAATAGCAACATATATGATATGGCTCTAAAAATAGTACAATTTAATCCCCAAATGAATACTGGAAAATAAATTAATTGACACTAATTTTTACAGACCTGATATCTTCAATATCATGAATATTTCGTATTACTTACATATATTATATTATAACATTCTATTTTATTATTACAAAATTTATTTACTCTTACATATTATTGTAAAATTAAGGTAAAATTTGAATTAAAAATGGCGAACATATTCACTGGCATTTGAAGCTGTCTATGACTGCAAAAGCTAAACAGTAGAATGAGCTCTATGTACTCATAAAGACTACCTCATGCGTTCGCTGGTAACTCACTTTTTGGGATTGACTTGTTGGAAGAGATAACGAAAGATGCACCAAAATACACTGCAGCTCGTGAAAATGCTGATCACATGAAACACAATTAGGGAGAAGAAACCTGAAGGGAGAAGCGTGTAAGTAACTTAATTATGGGGTGAGGGGTATACATTGACTTCTGGAGACTTCGGGGAAACGGTTTCGCCTCTATAGTGTGTATTCTATATAAAGTATTTTAAATATAGTAATATATTCTAGACTTGATACTCACATTGAATTGATTAATGCTAGAATTATTTAGTTTTCTAAAGTAAATTGTAATATCCCATAATTACAGCATATGAGAATTAAACTAATCGATTAAGAAGTTTAATATATTATGTACATATATTACAAAGCTAATTATGAAAATACATTTCAATAATTTGTAATCAGATGGATAATTTAATAAAAAATAAAAACGGTTGTATAACCTGTGAAAATAACCTAAATCATGAAAATAATAACAAATGTATAAATATATATATTATTATGTTAAGAAACAATAGATCATTTCTGAATAACAACATTTTATACACAGACATACGAACGGTTTCAAAGTCTTTAAGAAGTCAAAGACATTTAACTATTTATTGAACAAATAGAAAATGTTATTTTATTCATCTAAAAAAATCTGGCCTAAAATTTAATGTATTCATGTTTAAATAGATGAGTAAAATAAAGATGAAAAGTTGAATGGAAAATAAAAATGTAAACAAAGAAATTACAACGAGTACTCAAGTAATGTCTTGAAAGAGTGACTTTAACAAAAAATGTAACAAAGAAAAACAGTTTTTTTTCCAAAATGTGTTCAATTATTTTGATTAATTCACTGAATATTAGTTTCAGAACTGTATATGTGAATTATCTTTTAAATTAACTTCTATCATTTGGATTAAATATTTCAATTCCGTTTTTATGATGATAAAGCTTTATACCTCTAAATTTAAGACGACTATATGATTAAAATTATGCTTCAGAATTGTATAAGAATATTGATTTCTTGAAAACCTTAGGTAAGTATGCTGCAGGCCTGTGATTGGGCTCTAAAAAAATTTGAGGAATTTTTAAATAAAATTTGAGGAATAATTTTCCTCATAAAAAG
>JAYRBW010127212.1:0-16399 GCA_036023295.1 Invenusta paracnida | reverse complement strand
AGCAACCACTACAGTTTTATTGATCAAATATTAAAAAATACCACTCTCAATGTTTTTACGCTTTTTCGAAATGGCTTAATTATAAGACAAAACTATATTTATTTACAGACTTTATTTAAAATGGCTGCAGTTTCATGTCTTACCCAGGACTACAATAAACAAAATATTAAATGACAATAGATCAGACAACAATTATAAATAATACATAATATTATTATAAAATTCACGTACATTGTTAAAATTCACGTACATTCGCGTACATTCATGTACATAAGACAGAATTCTCGTACATTCACGTACATACGTGAAATTCACGTACCCCTGGCCACCCTGTACCAAATAGTGATGTTTATCGTACTTTTTTAGAATCTAGACAGCAATAGCTTTTTAACGATGTATAACACCCTTCCTCCCTTTATTGGTTACCGAAAATATTCGAGCCGATAGACTAAATAGGTGTACTAAAGAATAAACCGAAATAAATGAATTAAGAGAAAATCACAGTAGGTAGGCAATATCGGCCTACAGGTAAACCCACCAGGTAAAATTTTAAAGTATCAAAATACCGTCAGAAAATTTACCTGGTAAATAATATTGCACCGATCAGAAGTCAAGACAATTATTTAACTGACAGTTTAAGATTTTTATGGTATAGACATACTATGTATGTATATTATCGTTAAGGTAGACAGTATTTTAATTCAGAGATACCTATTGTGGACTATAATTATAATACTATATACACGATGAAACAGGGTGTACTTATTGACATATTTGTTTCATCCTAACATAATACTGTACATTGTAATATACTGCACTGCACTAATGTTAATAAACGATTTATTAGTATCAAACTGTGACTATTAATGTAATTCAAGTATACTGATCACGTAGATAACTAAAGATAAGGCGACGAGAGACGTCTTTATAGTATTCTTACTAACCTCACATCACGGTATGTGAAATTCAATGTATTCTACTATAAAATGGTGCATTATCTGTTTGTGAATAAAATACAATGGGCTTGGCATAAATATCACCACGTTTAGAGAATTACATTTTAATACAGTAAGATGTACTGATTTTGTAAAAATATAGAATAGTTTCGATAATACTACCAACAGAGGGAAGAAACAAGATAAAAGAAGTTGGTAACTTCTTATTTTTATAATTACCTAAATGCTCTATTTTCTTAAATATTATTACAAAATGTTGTGGGTTTCGCAGACCTATATTGCAAATAAAATGTAGTTTTTACAAGTTATTAGTAAAATTAAAATAAATACCCGAATTTAAAAAAAAAATTAAACCAAATTGAATTTTTTTTAGCCTGCATGGTTTATATGTAAATATGGCTACGATTTTCAGTAATTTTGTCATAGCAATTATTTAAAAGTATTAATATTCCTAAAAATGTAAATTATAGTATACATATCTTAGCGTGAAAGAGAAATTAATTGTTAACTAAATCTGTCATCAAATTGGAGGTTAGCATTTTGGCTGGTACAATTACGTGATTGCTTACGGAAACAACTAAACGAAATTTTACTTTAATTACGGTAACCATTCCGCATATTTTTTATTCCTAAATTCCCGGTACTCCAGGTCAGTTAATTACCTGCTTTTTAGTTACTATATTTTTAAATCGAGACAAATGACGGATACGGAATTTTTACAGGAACGGAATTTTCTGCTTATTTAGACAAACAAGTATTAACATATACTTGGGTATTTTAGAGGTACTATATAATAAGAATTTATGCAAAGTAAATTATACATACTGATAATAGAACACTGTAAAATACATTGCTATAAAACCAATTTAATTTAAGAAGCATTTATGTAAAATAATAGTGATATACATAAAAAACGAACTAACGGAACAGTTGAATGGTAATCTAAAATTACACAGATAACAAATAAGTAATATTATAATAAATATTTGTAGAATGCAATGACAGTGTTTATCCATAAAGTCGAAATTATAGTACAAATAAAGGAATTAAAAATAACTATTGGTGATGTGAATAATAGAATAAAACATTATAATCGGTTGAAACTACTTGAATGAAACTGAATTAAGTCGAAGTTTAATCAAGTTTCACAACCAGGTTTTCAGCATCAGAATCAGCCTTCTATTCGCATGCAATGTGTCAAATTCCCTTTCGCTTCCTTTCAATACGATCTGCAGACTGTGATTCATCTAAAGCGGCGCGATACCTCTTCCTTGCTGAAAGTACTGATGTCAAAATTCAGGAATCAGCTGAATAGTCAATGGATTTTCGGAACACTTGACTGCGTCGTGGACTATTCTTTGAAATATGGACTGAGACGTGAACTGTTTCATATTGTTTGACAGAACCTCATCGTTAAATGGAAACCACTTTCCACACAGACATTCCCATGAGATAAGATAAGCACTTTTTAAATTACAAACTATAGGATTCTGTAATTCTTGTTTTCAAGGAGATCAGCGTAAACTCTATCTAGGCATGATTTTTTGTCTAGATTCCGAAAAAATCCCGATTTTGCTCTATCGACACAATTAGCAGACATACGTTTGCATTCAATGAATATTTTTAACATTTTCTCAAAACGTTCAGCAGCGTCAGACGCTTAATTTTTTAGAATAGTTGGTGACAGATTTAACAAATTTCGCATAAAGTGCTTATAAAACGTCTTTTTGAAATTTTAATGCAAACACATTTTTGGCCTTTCCCGAAACCTGGGACTTCACTAGCTGACTCCACAAATAAAAATAACACCTTTCCAAAATCTAAAATTTGAAGCTGCTTGAAATTTACATAGAAATAGTTACAAAAGCAACGATACCAATTTGAAAAAAAGTTTAGCGACGAATAATTCATCAGCAAGAAACTCCCTTACAACTGTAAAAAACTTGGCTGTATATACGGACAGTTTCGATGAATATTAAAAAAATATGAAAAAATTTGAATAGCCCATATATGTATATTGTACGCTAATTTTTCTTTCTTTAAAAACAAATAAGAGTATGATAATATTAAACACCAAAAGGAGTTAGCGTAATTTTATCATTTAAAAAATAGTTTGTTTTATTTTCAATGCAATTTCCCGGATAATCCTGGTTGCGGACACTCTGATATTAATTACGGGCTCCAATTTCAAATCAATTTGAAAAATGTATATGTGTATATCTTTCAAATAATAAAAAGAATATAGAATTAACAAAAATTTTATAAACAAGAAATAATTATAAACAATTCCAATCTATTTCCACATATACCGGGTGGAGCGGAGCCAATGCATCAATTTGTAGTGATATGTGGGCAAGTATTTCTTTAGTTTAGGTACGATATTTTAGTCTATGTACCTACATACTATATAACAGTAAACAAC
The DNA here is from genome assembly GCA_036023295.1 of Invenusta paracnida. Classification (NCBI taxonomy): domain Eukaryota; kingdom Metazoa; phylum Platyhelminthes; order Proseriata; family Coelogynoporidae; genus Invenusta; species Invenusta paracnida. Next base: position 13,021 of record JAYRBW010127212.1, on the reverse strand, counting down.
CGCATTTAACCTTGACACAGCATACATTGCACCAGTAACATTTGTGATAGACAAATTAATTAACTTTTAGACAAACAGTGATAAAATTTTGTAAAATTAATTCAATTTTAGGTAGTACTTATTTATTAACATAATTATTTCAATAACAGTAATTTTTAAAACAGTTTAAAAAAACACAGTACTTTTACGCCTTAAATTAACACATAATAATCTTAAGAAAAACGATGTACAATTTATCCACCACGCACATCGACTACGCATTGCAGTCATGCTCTCCATTGTAATATGGCTCTCTTGATTGCTGCATGTGAGACCCGTGGCCGACATTCTTCAATACGGGCTTGCAGCTCTTGTAAATTGGCGAAGGTTCTTTGCGACCACTATACACTTTTTCCTGTAAAGAATCCCACACAAAATAATCCATGACGCTAAGATCAGGAGAATAGGAGGGCCACCTATTTGCAGAAATGAAACGGGGAGCAAATGTTTCCAAATACTGCTGAGTACTTTTAGCAGTATGCGAAGTTGCTCCATCAAGTAGCAAAATGAAATCCCCTTGCGGATACAATTGTGTGCAAGCAGGCAATAGATCACTCTCCAAATGATTGGTGAAATTTGTAGCATTCGTTTTAGTTTCTTGTGGATTTACAAAAAATATGCCAGTTTTATCCCTCCAGGACACACAGCAGGAAACCATACGCTTCAATGAAAACCGTGATCGTTCGTGATATAGGCGCTGATGACTAATGTCAGACTTTCATACACGTACAATTTACACGATTGTTTTGGCGATTAGTTGGAACTTCAAGTGTGACGTCCTTCTCGTCGTGAAAACACATGAATTTTACATTCACTTCCTCGTAAGCCTGAAGCAGATACTGAGATCGCTCAAATCTTTTCAACTTACCCGCCGGACTTATTGGTGATACTGTCATGCGCCGGTTGGATTTAATTCCACCTTGATGAGCCATGCGCTGAACAGATCTGCGAGAAATGCGCATGCGTTGAGTTATTTTACGGTGAGACAAAATTTGGCTACCAGGATTGCTTTCCTGCGATCTTAGCAAATCTTCTACGACGGCCTGATTTTCAGGAATACAAACCGTCTTTCTTGCGCCATGTTTGGACGGCTGAATGTCACCTGTGTCTATAAAATGATATATAGCTCTATCAATACTTGATTGTGTCTAACCTTTATTGGGAAACTCTCTAACAAGTCTACGACCATACCGGAATTTACAAACAAATATTGACCAATCAGATATAAATAACGGGTAAAAAACAGATTGATATTTACTTATTTTTAAAAAGTAGGCCAAGGTGTAAATGAATTAAATTACAACAAATAGCAAACAAAGGAATTCAATGTTATTGTTTTTAAAGAAAAAAAATGACGTATTTTTTGCCGTTTTTAATAGTTTTTTTTATTCGAAAGGGTCCTAAAACATCGTATCTAAACTAAAAATACTCGCCTACATATTACTACAAATAAATTGATGCGTTGGCTCCACGCCACCCGGTATATACTAGCTAGATTAAAATCGAGGCAAATGCTGTAAATGGTTTGGAAGTTGATGGACTCTAACCTCTGAGTCAAGATAGATACTTAACAAGAACATCGTGAAAAAAGAAGAGGATTAATTTACCAACTAAAATATTCCACAAAACTACTTAATATTAATTCATATTGAGAAATTATTTTAACAACATTTGAGTAAGTTGTAAATATAAATGACAATAAATCCTACTTTCAATCGGCTTCTTCATACTGCACAAGGAGAACAGTTTAGTCAGAAAGGCGAAACGTGACCTTGACTCGACAGTGTAGAGTGGGAGAGTGGGCTCCAGAGTCACCCTGTCTTGTGTAGCGAGTATGCGAACATCGTTCACAATCCTGTCCTTTACTCTGGGATCCTGGAACACCCTTTTGATGAGTTCGTTTCCATTTAAAACGTTGAAGACGATACCAATCGGGGCGCACTTTTTTTCGTCAAAGTGGACATTGGGGTTTCGACAGAAGCCATTACAGGCTCCCCATAGCTTGAGTTCCTTGAACATTTCTAAGACCGGGTCTGAGCAGGTTTGACGAACATGATTTATCTTGACCTGGTTCCATCCAACTAAATCACGCATGGCTCGTTCGTCATCACCAGACTCAAGATAGAGAGCTTCTATAAATGTGGTGATATGTTCTGGGCGAAACAGGGAGAACTGAGCAACTGAATAAATATTGTCATCATCCATAATTGTTGGTAGTTACTGCAGAAAAATACAATGAAAAGAATTATTGAAAGAAATCCCTATAAATGTGTAATATTAAAATTAAAGTGCTTTAATCGTTAAAAAAGTTACAAACAAACAGTAAATATAGAACAAGAGGTCTACGGTAATTGATAACGAAAACCGATAATAATTATATAAAAACATATTCTATAAAATTTGTTGATTAAATAATATGAAACCTAATCGTTCTAAATTATAGGAAAATTATATTATGCAAATATCTTCATTAATAGAATTCAAGGAAACTTAAGGAGACTTTCAAGGGGTCCAGATTAAAGATTTGTATTTTTGTAAACGTAAATGGTATATCTTTTTATGTATTCGAAATATTTTTGAATTATAGACCTTTGACATTTTAAAATTATATTAATTTACATTTATAATTTTTTACAAAATAATGTCTATAAACATGTGAAATATATATATTACTGAGGCTGTTTTATAAGCGGTATAATGTACAAATAACACTATTCTATAGAATTTATTGATTATGACTATTACCCATGGGTGTAATTAAATGCCATGTAAATATATCGCAGCGTTTATACATTATCAGACCTGACAACCTACAAATCCAAAAATAATATGTACAAGTTAATTAAAAAAAAAAAAAATAGTATACATATTGTGATATAGCCAAGTACAAAAAAAGACATACTGAATTCAATATACAAACATATTATATTACTCAAAATAAATATACTTATTTAACATATAATAATAACATAGCAAACTAAAGTTCAATTGAGATATATCTCATATAACAAATTGGAGACACCATGTGGTAAAATAATGTTGCCGATTGTCTTATTCAGAGTAACATAAAAATAATTATAACATGGTGCTTGAAACTTTTAATGATTAAAACTCCAGTAATTAAAAAAACCGAAAAATATCCTTATTGCAAATTAAAATGACTACTCAAATATGTAAACAAAACATATTGCAAAAATAAATTAAATAACTGCTAAATTTACTAGTAAACAATGTATATTTTGCATGAAAGATAATTATTATATTTAGTAAAGTACATAATTAAATAGGAGAAATGTATAATGTGACGTTATAAATTACAGAAAGCAATTGAAATATAGTGTAAATTAGTGTAACAAGTGGGCAGCTGAACTGATTCCGTTTTATTTAAATTTTCATTTTTCAAAGTATAATTAAAAATGAGTTTTAGAAAGACAGAAAAAAATAATATTTTTAATTTCGATGTGTTGGCTTATTTTAATTATATCAATTTTAAAAATTTAATTCGTGAGATGGATAAGCGTCAGCCAAAAAAGTGCGAGCTTAAAAGTAAGGAACATTAAAAATGTTATTCATTTCTTGAAAAATGAGCAAGTGGTAAAAAATTTCAGTACAAAATTAATGAAAAATGTTTAAAATACTAAAATTTCGATCTAAAATTGTTAATCTATTTTCAGTAGCTAGAAGCAAATTAACTTCAGTTTTTCTAAGATAGAAAACTGATCTTTAAAATTAAAATATTCATAATAAGTAATTCAAGTATTTAGACTTACATTGTGTGCATTCGACAAAAATATTTAATTATAAAATAATATGAAATAATTATATCTGGTAGTTTGAATCATTAACTGTTTTAGTTTTGTAATGCACATAGTACATATTATTAAAATATATAGTGTTTATATATGTAGATCAATAGCAAATACCCAAATAATCGATATTAAGACCCATTAATCATTATTTTCAAATATTTTAAATTATGACACTTCAATATGCTGATAACTTTATCAAATCCTATTATTTGTAATTATATGATAAAATAATATTATTAGTATGCCTATTAAATGTCAGATATTACATGAATTTAATACAAATATTATTTTCATTAATAAGGAAATAAGTATTAACCTAAAATTATTACATACAGGTATAATATAATCTATAAAAAATGATAAACTATTAATATCACCCTATATGGTGATAATTATTTTCATTTTTGTTATAATAATATTTACTATAACCATTAATTTCATATTGAAATATATATTTACAGTAAAATTTTAGTTAAAATAAAACGTTATGTTGTTTAAATTAATCTTTTTTATTTTAAAAGTATTTAAGTATTTTTAAATTAAAAAATCAATTACTTCTTAGTTTCTTCGGAAATATTTTCTAGATTAAACACAATTTAAGAAAAAATTGAAAATATATATTATTTAAGTAAGTATGCTTTAAAAAAATTTTAATTCAAATTTTCGTTTCAGAAGAGGATAATTAGAAAAATCTAGTGACATTTTTATTTTCATTAAACAATAGTATGTATTAGTAAAATTATTATGTTACACACACAATCAGTTTTATACCACCTTCCCATTGAAAACTTCTGTTCTATAAAAATAGTCAGTTACTTAAATAATATGCACAAGGCCTGGCTATATTAATTTGTCTAAATATGTAGATGAGTAGTCACTGTGACGTAGCAAATATTTATAATGGCTTTTACACACAGTATGTTATATACTATAGTTGATACAATATATAGGCTAAACATCAAGCAGAAGTCAGTGCTACCATAGCAATAATCATCCTTATTCCTTTCTAAGATTTACTGGCAATCTTAATGAATGTTATATAATATAACTATCGACCACAGCATCATCTTTCTTGGGGCTAGTTCTTAATTGCATACAATAATTTGATATGGGTCCCATTAAGATGCATATGTACACGTCTTATCACTACTAGAGTTTATCCATTCTGACAAACTTTGAAGATATGTAATAGTCCTTTTACTATAAAAACCCCACTAATCTGAAAGAAGTGGTGACCATTTATTCAATATTGCATCCAAGATGACTAGAAATGGACTCCATTATCAAATCATGATATTTTGAACATTGGTGTATATCTTCAATACCTTAAGTTTGAGCATACATTTAGTGTGACTTATATGTGGAACCTGCAAAAGTTGGCAGGATACATCTGAGCTGTATCGTTATGTTTTTATCAGGTCAAACAAATTTTTTAAAGGAATTTAGGAGCCTTTTTATGAATTAATTTAGGAAATTTTAGGGGTCCTAAAATTGTGAAACAAAATACAAGCTATCATCCCCAAATATGTAATCAGCATTCTGCAAATGTTTAAGTTTTGGTGGCCAACGTTTATATTTAATTTGATGTAAAGGCCACTACCACTTATAAAACAAAATAAATATTGGTTATCCAAACAGTTCTAAAGTGTATATATTTAAAAATACAGAAGAAGTTATGTATGTAATAGTTATACAAAGTATACATTATGATTAATAAATAACATAATATAAAACATTTCCTGTCAACATTGATAATTAGTGAGACGATGTTGTTTACACATATAAAACTAAAAGTAAACAATTAATTATTTGTCATGTTTGGAGGTCATACTGGTAAACAATTTCTTTTTTAATTAGTTAAAAGGCCACATTTAAACAATTTTCAGAAATCAAGTAATATGTTCAATATTTTATTTTAATAGTTGATAATTTAATAACACATTGTAACTTAATATTCATTAATCAAAGTTTATTAATCCACCGAATTTAAAGAATAGATAACACAAGCAATGCAACAACTGTTTACCACCATTTTTTTAACAAAAGATTTGTAAATAAATCTGGTCTAAACCTTGAATTAAAAACAGATGGAAAAAAATGAGCAGCAATTGCTTTTTTTAATAAAACGTAATTTCTAAAGAGTTTTTGTAATTTTAAGTTTTTTTTACAAATTTTATAAAATTTAGGAGCCCTGTTTTATTTAACTACAAGAAATGGATTTTCCCATTTGCTTAGTCTATTCAAGCAATAATTGGAAATAATAATTTTTTTACAAATTTTAAAAGAATTATATTATGGTGAAACATCAGAAACAAATTGGAATTTGGAAAATACTTTAACACCTTCAGAATTAAAAACACAGTCCACTGTATTTATATTATTGCTATGTTATTTTCTTAAAAATGAAATACTAAAAATATATTTAACAATGTTTAAGAAAGCTCTGGTATCTGGTGACACTCACATCTTGTTGTTGCCTAAAGCCCATTCAGACCCTCAACTTGAACTTTATAAACTTCACTCTGAACATAACTAAATTAAGGTTCTCAATTTACAGCCATGCCAGTGTCTGTTTGTTAAAAGTGTCTTTCTACAAGCAATCCTGCCAATGAGGCCAACATTGAAAGCCAACAATTGAAAATCCAGCATTGTCGTTCAATGTTACTATCTAAATACACTGATCATAGGATACCTGTGACTTACTTCTAGCTGTTACTTAATTCTGATTATTTGCGAGGGAGGTCTTTTATAGTACATATAAATTCAATATTGAACATCACAGCAAAGGCAAAGTAATAACAAATGTATAGTATAGCCACTGGATACAGAATAAAAGTAAATGGTAAAACTGCATTATTCTCAATGACAATAATATAAATAATGCATGTCACACAGTTGATACAGTTAGACAACACAAAAAGTACTATTCTACAAGACTGCATTATGTCTTATTTTTAATTTTAACTTATATCCTTTAACTTAAACTAAGTTACGGTATGCATCTATTAGGTATATATTTAATATTTGACAGTTACTTTTTTCAAATTGTATATCATTTGCTTCTGATAATGCCAATATAAGAGTTTAGTCTACAAGGCACTTCATAATCATAGCTCTGCTTCAAAATGAGAATGGTCAAATAATTTCCTAACAAAGTATTTTGTTCCCTGCTTAAATTAATATTGACACAATTAAATTGAATGGGCATTTAAATTTCTGTATTGATCATATGGACATCTTGTACTCAGGCTTGGAGCCAGGAATAGAATAGGAAAAAAATTAAGTTTGTACATTTTCAACAACAGTTAACTTTAAATAATTCAAAAAGAGAACAATGTTTATTTCTCATTTTATAAACAAAAAACTTACCAATGTTTTCTACAATTCTGCATAGTTTTAGGATTGTAGGTACTACATTATAAAAGTGGATTGGGATACATGATGTCAATTTCTATTATCTATTAATGGCATTTTTTTAACATTAAATAAGGCATTAAATATAGCACAATATAAAAGAATTTTTTTGTTATTATCTTCTAACCTAGTCCTAAAGGTTAAGCAAAGCCCTGGACATAAATTATTTTTCTTCCTATAGATTTTATAAATTATGCTTTTATTCAAAATTTAAATAGGTGGATTTTTTTATTTATTTTTGAACTGCTACTAAAACTTTACACTTAGTCCACATACTTTTTTAAAATTTAATATAGATATGTAAAAATTTTAGGAAGTATAATATTATCCTGAACTTAATTAAACAATATCTGCTTATCCAAAAACAGTTCAAAAATACTATTCAGTCAACTGAACAATACAATCACATTGTAACATGACAAAGGATTATTTGGCTTTTACTGTCCTTATTGCCCAGTACTTTGAGACTTTTTATTTAAGTTCTAAAAAGCAGAACCCATGCTACATGTTCTGTACACATCTCATGGTGGTTTGTTGATAGACCTGCTATAAAAGTTCATTAAGCAAGATAAGTTAGTTGAAAGCAGATGACAGAAAGCTGAATAGAGTTTCTGAGTTGGCATCTATTGATACCAGTGATACCCAAAACAGAAAATTCATAAAATCTATTAATATTGGAATAAAGGCAATGTCCTTACCAATTGAAAACCGGTTATCTGAAAATGACATCCTTACTGTCTGAAAATATGTATGTCATTTTATTCCATTACAGTCAAGGAAATGCAAGCTTCTTTACCATTCAAATTAAATATATTATATGATGCTACAATTTGACATCTAGACAGACAACAAGATGCAAATGTATTGCACTCAATTTTATGATTGACAATGCCAATGAAAACTATTCTTTATATAATGTTTTTCTTAGCATACCAATATCAACAGAAATCATCTGTGACAATGTCTACATAACAAGTGGAGATGCTATCAGTTAGAGGATGTACCAACATTCCTAGTATCTAACTAGCCTCTGTTGGAAGATCTCAAGAGTCCTAATGAAAAAAGCTGTATGATAAGTTTGGCTTAATTTTTTCAAAACAGGAAAGTCAAAGCTCAAAAACAAAAAAGAATTAACTTATTTTAGAATAGTTTATTAAATGCCCTATAAAATGCAAAATTTGAAATATTTGTTCCTCTTCAATCTTGCTTGTGTGTCCTTTCTTCAGGTCATGGAAATATGGCACCTGAGTCTAGATTTTCAATAAATAAAAGTATATTGACTGTACATGGTAATCATTGGCAAATTATCTACTGGAGGCACTCAAGATTGTTAAAGATGTCATGCCAATGGTTTCCTTAGTATTAAAATTACAAATACTTTGGTTCGGTCTATAAAGCAGTCTTCTCAAAAATATATTGCTAATTTAGAAGAGAAAAAGAGACTCAATGTCAATATTCAAAGACAATAGAAAGCAAATGAAGTGAATATTAAAAAAGAAAGATTATAATTCTTTAAATATAGATTCAAAAATATCTAAAAAAATATTACAATTAAAGTTGCCAAGTAGCATATCCAAGAAGTCAACTCTCAGCTTGAAGAGATTCTTAAGATGAAAACAATCTCAAGAGTGAACCTTTAAAAAGTATAGGCTTGGTTGGAAATGGCTATAAATAGGATGAAAAGCTTTCAATTTGAAATTGATTCATTAGAAAGGAAAATGACCAGTAAATAAAAGAAATGTTCTAAAAACTTTTTGTTTTGTTTTATTGAAGCTGTTATTATATATTTATATTTACCTACCTGTTTGATCAGAACTATTGTAACATATTATTATTATGATGTCAGATTTGTGGAACTGTTATACTTATAATGAATTTCTATTATAAATTTGGATTTTGGGAAGCTGTTATATACATTTTTTTTTACCAATGTGTTTTATCAAACTGTTATCATGCATTTATATTTACTTATCTATTTTATTGGAACTATTATCAGTGTTGGCACAGCTGATCATGGTTCAAATATCACCTGCCAAAAATAGTTAGTATTACCCTTCAAAAATATTTCAAACAGTAGATTTTTAATAATTTATATTTAAAAAAACTCTTCATAAAACATAATGAATAAATTCAATTGGGTAATAATACAACAAATAATATATAATTACAACAATCATACAGATATGAACTATGCACAATGTTAATTTAGTTTAGTTCGATTTCTCTTTTTATTGACTTTAGGCAACATGACAATGCTGTTTGCTTCCAGACGCCATTTAAGCTGTACAGAATCATTGACTGCCTTCTTCAATGCCTTTTGGGCTGCTTCCCTTTCAATCTGATGTTTTTTCATGAAAGAAAGAAATTTTCTTTCAGCTGATTTTTTTGAGCAGCCAACAGATTGTGGTAAAAAATATCTGATTAGTAAATTCTTTTTAATATCACCAAGATGATCAAAATATTGTATATTGCTGACTTTAGTCCAAAAATCGCCACCTGTGACAACACTGTTATCATGCATTTTTATTATGGTGAAGGATTTATGGCACTGTTATAAGGTATTTTTATTGTGAATTTGCGGAACTCTTATATATGTATTTCTATTTTAATTTACCTAATTGTTTTGTCAAACTGTTATCATGTATTTATTTTTTAATTAGACCTTTTTAAGATGCTTTAATATATAGCTATGTATTATGTTTAATATTTAAGTAAATTTTGCTTTGTCATTATTATACTTTTTTAAAATTATAGTCTGATTATAATGTTATACATAGACAGTTATAGCTTAAGCTATAGTATATAATAATAATAAAATGACAGTCATAAAAATGCAACCAACAATAAGATAACATTTCCATGTATATTGAGAAAACATCTATTCAAAAATGGTAAATGGTAGTCAATAAAAGATGGTGATATAAAAAATGACACCAAGAAGATGTGTATTATTTTAATAGTTATGTCTATTCTTGGTGCCAAACAAAAAATGCACAATTTCCAGCAAGTGTATTGATAATACATTGAATTTACACATACTGGACAACTAAAATAGAGATCTGAACCATTGTATATCTTCTTGAAAACAAAAAATTATGCCAGACGTTTTGAAGATGTTATGGTTTTACTGTAGTACATAGAGGTATGGGTAGAGCCTCTGCTCAGAACAGTAGCGTCTTAGCTGTGGAATAGCCACATTAATTTCTAGATATGGAAATCACATAACTAATGTAAATAATTAGTCTACTGTCACACTTGTATGATGTGGTGTGTGTGGCCCATTGCCTGCTAAACATTTGTCATATTATTTTAGCTTGGTACCAAGAATAGACATAGCTATTCAAATAATACACATATTCTTGGAGTCATAATTTTACATCACCATCTGTTATTGACTACCATTATTTGAATGGACATTTTCTCAATATACATGGCAATGTTATCTTATTATTGGCTGCATTTTTATGACTCTGTTGTTTTTTTTCAGGATATTATATATGATTAAGAATTCTTCATTATTAATAATATTGATAAAACCACTTATAAATATATTTAGTCTTTTAATTGTTTGTCCTAAAAATAATGTTTAGATCATAAAATTAGGTAAATAATATTTTCAACTAATTTATATATATCATTATAATTTTTTTCATAATACTAATTTTCTTTCTGAATTCTATATAAATAAATTTATAAATAATTAATATAATACTATTTGTAATTCCTATAGGTAATGTCACAAAATAGTATGTAATTTTATTGTCAGTAAGCTTACATTCTATTTGAAATAAAACATGTTATTAATATTCTAATATTAATATACTAGTACAGGTATTTAATCATTTTATAAAGTATTAATAAAAATGCACTGCCATTACTATTAATTTATAAACCTCTATATTGTAATGAAAACAGAATATCTAAATATAAATAGTGAATCTAGATTACAATTAAACATTTTAAGACTAAAATATATGGCAGTAATAAACTCACCATCAAGCATAATATATATAAAACGAATATTCAAATATGAAAAAACTGTGTTTATTTATAAATAATTTTATTTATTTATAATAAAATATTTTGTAATGATATTGTTATTGATATGAATATTATACAGTTCCAGCCATAGGTATCAGGACAGTAAAAAATTAACAAGTTTTTTTCCTTATTTTTCATATTTTTTCATCAGATAATTTTTAATTAAATACAAAAGATTTATTTCAGCAAATTACAGTGAAAATATGTGAATATAGTTAAAATATGATGCAAAAGGGAACAAATGTTACATTATAAACAATTTAATAATTAGTTAAAACAGTATCGATATCGTGTTGGGAAGCCTCGACGTGTGATAACTGCTTGAAGTCTGGTTGGAACACTATCAACAAGTTGTTGGCAATGATCCCTGTTGATTGTTGTGTACCAGGCATGTATTATCATGGATATGAGCTCATTGTGGTTGGTTGGTGCTCTGGCTTCAATTACATTACCTATCTGAGCCCATAAGTTCTTGATAGGGTTGAGGTCTGCACTTTGGCCAGGCCAATCATTGATCAAACAATCAGGGAAAACTTTTTTGAAAAATGCGTTTACTCTATTGGCATGAGACAGAAGGCATTGTCATCCATATACACTCCATTGACTTGATGAAGATCACAATTTGACCAAAGAAGTTTGCACTCAAGAATTCCTAGGTATACATCTTGGTTCACTTGCTGCCCCTTTCAAGAATCCTCATCCTGCCAAAACCATTTAAAGACTTGCACCCCCAGATCATGACAGATGGGAGATGCTTGATGGTTGAAAGAATACAGGTACTGGAACATTGCTCACCAGTCTGTCTCCAGACCTTTATAGTTCCTCTATGTGATAGTAATGACACAAAATGCAAAACTAAATCAATTGTAACAAAAATACACATTTATGCATTATTATTTGACTATGACTAGTGTTTTAGTCAATAAAATTCCAGGAACTCCATTTTCTATATTTAAATCAAAAGAATCAATAGTATTTTAGCTAATTAAATTGCAGGAATTCCATTTTCTATCTAGATGAACTAAATCAATCATTGTCAACAATAATACACATTTATAATGAAGAAAATAGTAATTTTCTTACTGTCCAAATACCTATGGCCAGAACTGTATATTAATTATAAGAATCATTTAGGATAATAAAATTGATGTGAAAAAACATGTTTGTATATAATTCAAACATTATATTATCATAATTAAAATAATGTAATATTGTACTGTTAATAGGTAATATTTATATTATAATATTAAGCCCTAGGATAATATAAAACAGTTTATATTATTGAATAGTATATCTAACAATATGTCCAGATAGGCCATATAATTGAAATAAACACTATTTAATACCACAAAAAAGATTAAATTATTAAAATGCACAATTATTTATAATCTGAAATTGATAATCTAAAAGATAGTCTACATATCTAATAGATATCTATCTAAAATAGATACTTATTTAATAATTGGATTCATATTATCAAATAGTTATATAATAATAATAATATAATAGTTATATAATTATATACCTTATAATATTGAATACAAAATGCTTTTAAAGTAAATAAATACTAAAAGAGCTTTATTAAATTAATTTTAAAAGCTTTTTAATATAAATATTATAATAAAATTATATAGTTTGCACCATAGAGTAAGGAAGGGGTAGAGCTTTGACTCCCACTCCAAAAATGTATATATTTAATATGTGTCATTATTTTACAA
>JAYRBW010127201.1:0-16401 GCA_036023295.1 Invenusta paracnida | reverse complement strand
TGAATGAATTTATATCTTTTAAAATTGTCTGTAGCTAACCAGCTTTTTGCCATTTTTGGCGATAAAAAAATATTATAAGCTTGTCTAATTTTATATAAAATAAAATTTTACAAATGTTAGTCTTATATTTGGCATTGTTCACTCAAAGTGACAACACCAAAAATGCACCTTTTTATAAATGACTAATACAAACTTCTTTTATTAAACAATGCACATCTTTATCGGATGGACAAAAATCTTGATCGACTAGTTTCATCTAGTAAATCATGAAGTACAATAAGAATATGCTTGCTTGCCATAAATATTTTAAACAAAGTTTTGAACATTTTATTTTTTACATAATAAAATATTGTTTACAAATATTTAAACCATTTTTCCCACGGAAATACTGCAAAATATATTTGTTTTGCTATATGCGAATTTCCATAGTCTACTCTACTAGGAATTAAAATAATTATTGCGGGGGCCAGTGAGTTTATCACACCGTGCATGGGATATGAAAGCGCGTATACTGCAAAGCCTGTATGGATAGGATTAAGAACCATATTTACAGGCAATATTCTTAGTTATCTCTTATACAAGGACTTATACTGTTTAAGTAATATTAACTATACGTATGTAGCATAAATGACATATTTTAGAATTACCTCTGCAAATTTTGTATTTGCAGATGTATTTGAAATACTTAATCTAATTTTGTTATACTAATTATTATTCAAGGTTTAAATTATGTTTTATAAAACACGTATCATAGCATTGTATCATTAAATTTAATATTTGAATATTTTATCAGTTAAGTACAAAATATATATGTAACGTTAATCTGTCAAATTAACAAAATAACACTATACTTTCCAATGAGTAATGAAATAACTATTGAGTAATTCTTCTAGAAACGAAATAAAATTGAATATATAAAAATAGTTCTACTTTAAATTTTCGTAACAATCTTCAATAAACCTCAACTGTTATTCAAAGGAATATATGACTTCTAATATAGTAGGCTATTGCGATCGAATGCCAAATGAACCATTAATTTGACATACCTATTCGTGGTTTATAAATTATGTCAACGTAATGGGATGCCTCATTGAAATATTAAATGATTCCTATATATATACTTTGACGTGTACTGTATAACTATTGATTTTCTACTACTAATTGTAAGGGAATTGTTATGCATGGTTAAACTGTCAATCATTATAATTGTTGTATTAATTAATAGACACGAAACAAGTTAGTTTAAAGATTACAGAGTAGAGTAATTTTTAGTCACTAAGTGTCCGTGTACACCAGTGGCTATGCATAAGGCATAAGATGAAGTAATAACATTTCTCAATTTCTCTTTCTACTCACATATTTTTTCTACTAACTGTAGTCACTGGATAATCAATGTATAAGCTAATGCTTTATTGTACACATCGGGACATCCAATCTAAGAATAACATTTTAGGAAAAATATTAAAGAATCATAACACACATGAATATATTTATTGAAAAACCTTCTGTAGCATAATGCAATATAATTATTACATAATATAATTTTAAATATTTTAAATATTATGAACGATTTGAAATATTGTTGTTGATAAATCTAGAATATAATAAAAATTACTTTAAACATTTAGGAATATTTAAAAATTATAACTGTATATAACTTTGTTGTTAATCTTAATTATTTTCGCGAAAATTTTTTAAAATTATTATCGCACTACATTTTTTCTAACGAATGTCTGGACGTTTTTTAGATTACAATGATTTTGACTCGCCAGTTTTAAAAACATGTTGTTTACCTAAATTATTTTCAAATTCCAGATTGTTATATTAAAATTATATAAACAATTGTATTTTTACATTGAGAATATAGTACATACATATACTAGTAAAATATATTGAACAAATATGTACAAATAGGAATAAACAGCAATTATTAATGCCCTTTAACCAGCTATAGGTTATCATCTGGGCGCAATAGAGGCCTTGCATCTATTAACTGAAGGCTAGTGTTTAGTAGATTAAAAAATTATGTTATCAGATTCATTTGCTAATATCTATAATTGAATAATATTGAACAATTAAGCAAAATTAAACAATATTGATGTAATGGTAAAAACACACGACTAGTGTAATTAAACCAAAGCCCTCTTTTAAATTCAAGCGTTGTAAATTTTAAAGCAGATCTCAGGATTTAGAAAGTTTTGATGCTTATATATAATCTTACTCAATTTCCAAGAAGTGTTTAATTTTGTATAAAAACTCAACTTTAATGTACCTGAATACACAAAATAAAAGAGTGAGTCAATGTTTGCAAAATTTTTGAAAGAATATAAGAAATATATCAAATAATTAATTTAGTATAATAGTTTATATAAAATGGTGAAAGTTCTGAATAAATTTACAACAATTCAAAATAATATGTAAAGGGATAATTCAATTTACGAATAAAGGCTAATGAACGACATATAATACGAACTTAACGATGTAATTATAAACTAATAAGAATAAACTGGTTATTCTTTCACAGAGAACTATTTGAATTATTCGACTGATTTTTAAATTACAGAATTATAGAATGATTTAATGAGCCCGTCAAAAGTTTGACAGTTTCATAAGCGTTGAGTAACATTGATTTCATTAAACTGAGAAGAATTAATTATATTTTAAACATAGTTATAATCGAGAAAATTCTGCTGGTACATTTTAAAATTTCTCGTATGTTTAACCAAATTTACTCACAACAATTAAAAAAAGAAAAATAGCAAAACTAATGGACTATATTATTTATTACATGTTGTATACAATATAAATCACACTACTCTGCTTCATCACTATGAAAATAAAAATAATATTATATATTTTTGTGTGATAAATTGCCTACATATACATATTCTGTAGTTTTATGTACGGCTTCATTTTGTTATTAAATGCATCACACAACACATAGTACACCTATACCTAGTTTTAAATGAAATGATATGTATATAAAGTGAGTATATAATGCGTATTGCTTAACTGGTCAAGTGTTATTAGATCTACCAACTAAATGGGATAAAAGGGTAAAAAGAAATCTATTTTGACGTATTCCCAAGAGGTGAATGAGTAAGGCAGACCCCTTAAATTATACAAAATAACGAAAAGAAGAAATCTTCGATCGTGGAATAAATCGATACGTGTACCACTCTATTTTAAAGAAAATTGAAAAATAGGAAAAGTGAAATTTATGTTTATGCTATAGTTTAGTACACTATTGATTATTTTAAATAATGAAAGTATCTATTACATGATTAAGTAACTAAAGTAGCATATTATTTAGTTTACGTGTATTTATGTTTCATATATATATATCCAAAAAGATTGTGTTAAAGATGTAGGATATATATATAATAAAATTAGTTTCAATTACTAAAAATATATTTAAAACAATACAAAACAATTTATTGTATGTTGTACCTAGTCTAAGTCTAAAGCAAGTAATTGGTGCTATATTGACTTAAAGTAAATTTTCGTTAATAATCTTTCTAATTATCACTGGCATCAAAAAACGCATTTGCTACAATTACTTTCCGTTCATTAAATTGTATTTTGATAAGCCAAACTGGAAAAGGAGTAATAAGCTCGAAGCAGCTGTCACGTAGTACTCGATATTGGTATTATTTGCAAGATGATTGTTTAATATGAAATGTTGCAATATTCAAAGAAGTTTAATATTAATTTATTTAAAATTTTCAGATTTGTGAGAATGTCAACTCTCTTTAAATATATTTATCTATAGTAAGATCTCACAATGCTTCACATTATATTTGAATAAATATATTTGAATTGTTAATAATTGTTTGTTAACTCTTTGTTAATAATTCCTTTCCCAAAAAATATATATGGTCAATATTGAAGTCTTTTATACTAGTAGGATTCGGGTTTAAATTTCAATTAAATGATTTTAATTAAATAAGTGGCATTTCTTCGTCTTATGTCAACGAAAGTCATATATTCTAGGTTTAGATATTTTTATATCGCATATGTATATATAATTTTCATGAAAAATAAAAATGCATAACGCCGACTGACTTAACTATATAGGACAAACTATATAGTTCCTATAGCAAGTTCCTCAATCGGATTTATAGAAAATATGTGAATATAAACCAACTTGGAACTTAGTAAACGGAATAATTTTCTGCATGAGTACAACTTTATCAAAGTAATTAAAACAGATGGGAAGCGGAGAAATTCAGATTTAAATTTATCCTGGTTTTTACCCTGAATTGCTATAAATAATTGAGAAAACAATCAGTCGGTATAATTGATTTTACATTCACTCTCGTGCGTAAGAGTTCAGGTTATCTCGATGACCTCCGGAAATAGAAAAAGATCTTCCAATTGAAAAATTCAATTTTCCTACTTTTAATATGAATTGTTCTGCTGTAACTCTATACGAACTCTGTGTCGTCTGTTCTACATACTGGTATGTACACATAAAAGTAATATTAAAATAGCATCACTATTTAATACGATAGAGTAAAGGCTTTTAATTAAAATTGAAATCTGATATAAATCACCACATTTATGTTTACATTTACGGCACTTATGCTCAATATGCTAGAAGATAGAAATATTTTTAAATTTGTATATATTGCGTTTTTTTAAATAAAAAACACATGTATTATTAACAAAATAAAAACACATGATTACAAAATTAATGATTGCTTGAAGTGATTATTTGTTTTAAATAATTTTAATAAAAAATTTCCAATATCAGATTATTTCAAATCTTTTATATATACCTATATTTAGTATTGATTAATAGGAAAAGTTATGCTTTATTCTAAATTAATTAAAATATACACCAACATGAAATTATGCCACAGTTTAATAAAAATCTAAGGGACTGCTATCAATAATATGATATTTAATGCATAATATTTATAAATATTTATAGTAATGAATTTATATATGTAATAATAAAATGTAATATATTATTATTTAATAATTCTATTGTTTCTTTTTGAAATGTACAGATTCTGACTTACTGATCCCACGGAAGAACACAAAGGCCACAGCACTTGTTTAGATCGTTTAGGTTCTTCTCAGCTTCCATCATGTCTGCATTGATCTCATCCATATTCTCATTGATACCGTCGAGTTGTTCTGAGTGTGAATAAAAAACCTTGTAACTACGTATAACATTAAGTGTGTACAAATAATATATTACTGATATATAAATAATATATATTCACATACAATATACATTTATTATAAAATGTAAGTTTAATTAACACAACTGAGCAATTCATAATACTGCTAAGTATGTTGATGGTTACTTTTAGTGTCATATTTTTTAAGTATTTTTATGACTGCAACATCAGTTAAACTTAAGGAATAATTTAATTTTTTAGTTATCCTTCTAGAACTAGTCTCTCTATTACAGTATATGTATATATATAAGTGTTTTTCTTAATCAAAATATATAGTAAATATAGAGATATTGTCAATTACTTATTTTTCGAACTAAACATAATAGCGGAACATCCATTATATTTTGTAAGAATTAAAAAATAAAGATTTATGCTAAACATGTTATAGCGCCAATAAATAAAATTTCGGTTACGTATTTTTATTATTTATTTATTCTTTATTGTTCATATTTATTTGATTGCATTGTGTAAAAAATACTTACATACATATAAATGTTATTTTATAAACGGTGATACATAATGTATATGGATATTATTTTAGTATACGCTGCCTTTGAGATTACAGTTTCAGAAGTAGTTTGACCAAATTTACAAAATATCAATTTGTGCAAAATTTCCATATATTAATTTTTTTTAATGATTTCATACATTAACCGTTTCATACATTAAAACGAAAGATCAACGAATATTAAATTAGTTTAAAATTGACAATGACTGGTATTTTGAATATGCTTATGTCTTACGATACAATATGTTTGAAACACTATTTGATAATGATTTAAAAACTTCACGATGTAAGCATGGATAATAATATCCATCTAAAGAAAAAATAACTGCAATATTGCAACTATATTAACTGACATTCCAAGAAATTAATAATAACAGAGTCATCGTAAAAGAATACATCCAAATTGTTTCGAGCGGATATTTCGATGTGTAAAAATATGTTCAAACAATAAATATCTAAAAAATATAGAAATAACGATTTTACATTAATATACCAAAGAATTAAAAGTGAGACGCTTTAAAGAACATATTTTTCACATTTTTGTTTAATAAATTATTTATTATTAATTATTGACCATCAATTAACATTGATGGTTTATCATAAATAATCCGCATACGAAAAGTAAACAGCTATAAATATACTTGCACTTTATATAATATTTTGAAATTATAAAGTTTTTAACGTTATACAGAAAAATCAGAGTTTAATGTAAAACAAAAGAACAAATTTCCTGCATTGTGTCGTCAGTATTTTCACAAAAGCTTAATGATTACAACATAAAAAGTAACGGTTATTTTTCGGATAATGTAAAAATGAATACTAAAATGTGAGTAACAAACATGTAATATTATTATTTATCACTACAATTCTATGAACTAT
This sequence comes from Invenusta paracnida, assembly GCA_036023295.1. Lineage (NCBI taxonomy): Eukaryota > Metazoa > Platyhelminthes > Proseriata > Coelogynoporidae > Invenusta > Invenusta paracnida. Next base: position 9,822 of record JAYRBW010127201.1, on the reverse strand, counting down.
ATATATAAAAAATAATTCAATATTTTTAGTTATATTTATGTATGTATATTATACTTTTAGGCTTTTCTAGTCATAATTTGATTTATATTAAACACAATATTTTACTAGTATCCTTTTGTAAAATGTACCGTATACATTGAAGGACAAATTTTAAGAATAATTTTAAAATAGAACAAATATTTTTGCTGTGTAATTAATATGTATACGATTATGTACATTTTAGAATAAATTAATAAAAAAGTGCGTTATTCATGATATTATCATACTTGTTTTTATATTTTAAATTAAATTAAGAAAATTATATTTTTAAGAATAGAAAAATATTTCTGTATATATAATGTTTTAATAGATATTTATATACATATATAAATATCCGTAAATATATTCTGTCAAATTATTTCATCACGCTCAAGTGAAACTCTCGCTGGAAGTAAACTGAAATGAGATCCTTGCCAGGCGAGTTGTGACCGCCTATTTCATAATTAAGAAATGGGAGCAAAGATCTTACTGGGAATACTAAGTAGAGCAAAAAAAGTGAATTATTCTGAAACGTCTACAATAGTAAGTAATGTCCTAAACGAACGCTTCTGGATTGACCGGAAAGTAGAATCCCGGTAGATCAACTCTAGTATTATTTGGGCAATGAGCTGTCAACTTTTAAAAAACATACATTCTCGTACAGTGTTCATTGCGCATCAAGATAAATTCTGTGTGCATAGAGTATGTATGTGTGGGCATCACAGGGCGAAGCTGATGCTCATAGAGCTCGGGAGATAACTGTACACTTGCAGCATAATCGTTAAGATGTGCGACGATACCCTCGTCCAGTCAATAGTTGGTCTCAGGGGATCCGCACACGCCTACCTCGTTGAGATCAGGAAACAGTTCGGGTGTCAAATGGTAACGAAGTATCGCTTCTGCTGCACTTTTTTTCTTGGTTTGCAAGGAGGAAACAGAGATGATGTACAACGTAGATGAAATTCTGAGCAAGTGGGCAAACAATATATGAGATATTCTTGATACAAGCCTATACTACTTAGTGCACTCAAAGTACGTAAGCAAAGTTTGAAGAAGCATGAGATATGAGCATAGCTTGACGTGATCCGGATCATTAATTAATTTTTCTTTTCAGCGTTTTGATATATTTTTCAAAAATATTTCCGTTTGGGATGTTGTGTTGACCTCAGAATAGTGACAAATCACTAATAATTAAGTTAGTCTAATTTAATAATCCGGTTCAAAAGTGCGATTTAAAACTAGAATTTTTAAATCTATATTATTTCACATTTTATTTTATAACGGAAATTCTACTTGTACTTATAGTTTTTAAGATACTGTTGCATTGTTTAAAGAAAATATCCTTTTTAAAATATTTTTAATTTTAATTAGTAACGTATTAGGTAGCTGTATACAAATATAAATATGTATATGAATATTGAAATAATAACACATATATTTCAAAATAATCAATAATATGTATATTTTATACTTGGTGAATCATGTTTACTCGTAAGTATTAGATTTTTTAAATAATTGAAATATTTTTTCAATTTTTGATTATATTATTATAATATGTTTACAAACGCGCATTCAGTGACAAATCTAGACAAACCTTTGAATATAAAAGATCTGCAGATAATATTATTTTATTAAATATTTGTATATAATTAATTGAATAATACATTTATAAATTTAAGTAGTATCTAAAATATTATTTTACAAAGTGTACATGATTACAATTTCAAAATTTTCCATCCAATTCTGTTTAATATCGTCTAAGAATAAAAACAATAATATTTTAATCTTCAAGTAAGACCCACTACAATGTATAGATATAACAAGTTATTGCTATTCGCTTTTAATACATTTAACTAGTACCTTTGAATTTGTTCATGGATGATTTATTGAAAATTCTTTGAAACAATTAACTAAATATATGCAACAATAACATAATAATGAATTTTTCAGCCATCATACTAGAAAGTATAGCATCTTAAAACATTCTTGATAACTGATTAATATTTAAGCCCAAGCTTTTAAAGACATTAAATCCATCCTTACAATGATTATGCTTATTTGCGTTATCATTAATCCACAACAATCAATATTATTTTATTAGAAGTGTTCTATATACATGTGTATGTGTATGTATATCTATATATCATATAATGGTATACATAAATGCAACTCAATATGCATTTATATTTAGATATATATATATATATAATACTTCTTTATAATAGAAAGAGAGAAGTCAGTAAGGAAGGTCCATAAATAGGTCGCTTATTATAAGTATTAGATAGTGTACCATGATACTATTGAAACAAATATTTTTATTAGTGAAGTAATGAGCACTATCCGCTCAGAACAATTGAGACAAAAAAAACCAGTAACCCCAACTTTCAGATGTACTACTTCGGTATATTACTGATACCAAGGGAGACTAGAACTGCGCTGTTTCGCTCTTATTAGAGATCATCAGCTAGCCTAACCCCTGATAACAGTATTAAACTTAGAAGAAGCAGTTACTTTGTGAGGTCCACGAGTGTATTAGAACACTCATATTGTTCTGAGCGAATATTGCTCACCACGTTTCCCTTTAACCAATTTATTTGCTCGCTAGATTTTTTAAGTCAATTGTTTTTAACTTTTTCTAGTTTTTACGCAAATTGGTGTTCTATTACACTCTATTACACTTGTAGAGTACTGCTTCTTCTTGGTTTAATTCTGTTATCAGAGGTTAGGCTAACTAATTAGCTCTAATAAGAGCAAAACAGTGCAGTCCTAGCCTTCCTTGGTATCAGTAATATACCAAAGTAGTATATCTGAAAAGTGGGTTATAGTGTTTTTTATTTTTATATTTCAATAATTTCCTTCGTAGGTACCAAACTGTGTCTATTTTTATTTATTAGTTGTTTTATACATATACTTTGATAAAAACGCAAAAATTATAAAATTCAATTATTTTGATTTATTTTAGTAGGTAGATGCTATGAAGCATATAGACAGGAAATATGATTGGCATCATATTGCAGGAAAAGTTTAATCGATGCTCTGATGCCTCTTAGATTATTTATTGTTCACTATTTTGTTTTAAACCTTTTAAAGTCGGGTTTTTTTTATTTTTGACGTCATTAGAGAGTATATACTGTATTCAAAGTTTGAAGTCCGTAACTATACAATGAAGCTGATGCAAGTGAGATAGAATAAATTGAACCCGGTGGTAGTTAAATATTATCAGTTTATTATCGACAAAATTAATGATATAGAAAAAACAATCAACCTTTTACAAAGGGGAGTAGTTTTCTACGAAAGAGTAAAAACATAGTTAATATTGGTGGGATCTTTAATAATTGATTACTCCACTTTGGCATGAATAGTATTGTAATAACAAACATCGTATAGAGATGCTCCAGGATAAGTTTTTATGCGTCTGTATAATAATCAAAAATAAATACATAAACATATTTTTATATAAAAATAAAGTTATAATTGCATATAAAGTTATATACATATATAAAGTTTTAACTGATAAATAACTTTAAATATCATATACACTGATACAATATTTTATCAAACGATACATTTATGACTTTTTCAATTAGTTCTTATATATGGTTTCTTATTGAAATTTACATTATAAAATATGTCTATCTTTCTACGTATTTAAGGCTATAGTATACAGGAATATATAGGATATAATTAACTATCAAAACATTAAATTAAATGAAACATGATTTGGTAATGAAACCCATATTTTGTATTAATAATATTCATTTCCTGCTATATTCCTGCTTTTATTTCAAAATACTTATTAGATATACTGTTAACAATAATAGCAGTACATCAAATATCTAAAATGTCTTATTCTTTTTGACAAACTCTATATGTATACAGGGGTGGGCATAAGTAGGGTTACAGTTAGGTACTACAAAAGTATTAAAAAATATATATTTACAAAAATGTATAGTCCATGTAAAAGTGCCAAGCGTTTGTCTGTTGAACTTTGAATAGATCAAAGGTCATTACGCCGTATTTTAAAAGATTTGGAATATAAGCCATATCATCCAACCTTGTTGCATGGCTTATTGGAGGATGACTACGACCGACGTCTACAAATGTGTGAAATGTGAAATTTTTCTGAGTCAATTGAGTGATGACCCCCTTCTTTATAGTAAAATCAATCCAATTTCAAATTGAATGGTGAGGTTAATCGACACAACTGTGTCTACTATGCAACAGAAAATCCCCATGTTGGCATAGAGAAGAGATTGAACCAACCGGAAGTTTCAGTGTGGGGAGCCATATCAAGTATGGGGCTAATTATACCCTACTTCTTCGAGAAAACTGTTGACTCCACCAATTATCTGGAAATGTTAAAAAACTATTTGCTGCATCAATTAAGAACCTGGAATAACTTCGATGCGATTCATTTTATGCAAGACAGTGCTCCACCGCACTATGCGTCAAAGGTGCAGACATTTTTAGATGAGAATTTCACTACTGGTTGGATTAGAAGACGAGGTAGTATCGATTGATCTCCTAGATCACCAGATCTAACCCCGATGAATTTCTTCGTATGGAGAGCCATTAAGAACCATATTTATGCAGAAAATCCAAAAAAACAATGCAACAGTTGAAAAATTTTATTACACAACAGTTTAATGAAATCAATAATAACAAGTACTGTGCGACAAAAAGTGTCAATTAGTATTATCCTAAATGGAAGACTGTATCAATTCATCTGGTGGACATTTTGAACAATTTTAATAATTTACATTGTTGCACCTCTGACTTAAAATTTGTGTGCCTAATACAATTTGTTGACAATAAAAATATTTCTGTAGTAACTAATACAATTTATGTGCCTAATACAATTTGTTGATAATAAAAATATTTTGTAGTAACTGTAACCCTACTTATGCCCAACCCTGTATGTGTGTTTATGCTATGAAGATTAATATTTTTCATATTTTATTCTTCTCTACCAAATGACCATATATTTTAACATTTATAATAATATAATTTTTTTACAAAGACAGTTTTGAGTTTTAAAGTTAGATTGGAGAAAGTGTAAAAGCATGAACTAAAAACCCTTTTTAACTAAGTTTATCTTTGCATGTCAGAAGCTTGGACATAAATATGTGTTTAAACTTTTTTTTAACGAATTAAGATGTGCATTAATACAACAAAATATATTGTACAACCGAGTATAGTTTGGTCAATAAAAATGTTTATGATTTTTTCCTTTAACAGGCTTGCGTTGATTTTAATAGTACTATATTTGTTAATTCAGCACTAAATTCCGTCATTATAAAATCAAAAAATTTGTTCATGTTTACATATTGACGTTTTGCAAAGACATCCTGTCCATCTTGAAATCTCAGAGCATCTAGCTACTATTAATTAATTACATTTATGTTCTGAATACTATAATATGTTAGCAACTATCTAGTAATAGGTATATCTTTAGTAATAGTTAGTAATATCTTTACAGTTTCAAACACGCTTATAAGACAAATACTTTTGTTTTAACATAAATATATAAATAAATTATAAGTAATAACTGAATTATAATAGTACAGCTAAGAAGCAATAACCGAATATACTAAAACATTTAAAAAAATTAGACATGAAGAATTTTACAATATTATGTACGTAAATACTAAAATGAGAATGTTATGTGAATATGCTTTAAAGCGATGTTTTATAATTGCGAACATTTTTGACAAATTCTCCTTACAAAAAATATCTAGTTATGCGTTCTCTATATTTATTCCATAATAAAAATATCTTCATTTTTTACTATCAAAGTTCTCTTCTATATGCATAGCAAAATGCATTGTTTATACTCGATTGTATACTTAATTGTTTTTGTTCGAGTTATCAATACAATTAGATTTGTATGTAGTTCTAAACAGCAATATTTTTTTTAATTGTGTGTATATTTAATCCGATACTAGAAATCACAAGATATAGCTTTCCATATAAAGTTTACACAAGTTAAACATATTTTCTTTTAAATGTGAAGATTTTATTTGTATTACATTTTCTTTAGTTTTGATACGGCTTTAATATATATGTACATACATTCTAAATGTTTTGAATCTTAACGATTAAGTAATAATTCTAATCGACACGATAAAGCTGGTATAGTAAATATAAGAATAAAAGATAGACAATTAAATTATCATTAAAGATTTGGAGATGTGATATATTCATAGAATAATATTTGTCGATGTCACTGGAATTGTAAATTATTATTTATATTCGTGCATTACAATCAAACAGTTGAAAGTTAAAAATTGTTCTACAAATATATTCATAATTTACTTTGAACTCCACTACTGAACTAGATACTTCTTCATAACTTATTATAATTTATAGATATTTATAGAAAGTCCATACTGCATAATTAAAGCAATCATATAATATCAGAAATACACTGCAAAATGTCGACAGAAAAAAGTAAACAGCTACGAATCCTGTTTAATGAAATGCTGTTTTTATTGCACAGATATTTCTAAAAATAAACATAAATCTGCTTTTATCGGAAGCATTTTTGTAAATTTATGTATATCACGATACGTGCTCATTTCTATTACAGTTACATATATATATATATGTAATATTTTTCATTAATTTCATTTCGTAAAATATTGTACATCCAAAAAGGAAAAAAGTTTACCAGCAAATAGATTAATTACCAAGGGATCCTTCGCGCATAAAATATTTTGTACGTAACAGCTAAAAAGCATATACTTGTCTTATTTTATATTATATTTTCAACTGTTTGCTATTCATTATTCAGTTACTCATAGTTGGATCTATTTTGCATGGCCTGTGTTATTTTGTACGTATATGCATACATATGTAATTGTGTATTGCACTACTTAATTCATAAAATGCGGATAATGAACAATTCTTCTTACTGGAAGGAAAAAACAGCCACAGGGAAAACCAATTTAGATGAATTATGCCACGTAACAAAAACTATGTAAGAGGAGCATCCGACAAAATTGGGGTAGTGAAAACCTTGGTGACAGTTTCAGGATGCTAAATGGGATTCTCTTTGATTGTAGAAACATAAAGGAATTTACTACTCGCCCTTTCATGTTCTATCATCTATTTATCTATTTATGTATCGTAGTCAAAGATCTTGGATTCAAGAAACACATTCGCTTTTAACAGAGGTATAGGGTAAAGAGATGCAAAACTTAGGGAAGGAAACTAAAATTAACTGGACAATCTGTACACCGCTCTGCCGTATTTAGAATATTTTTCTTTAAAATAAGTCGTTAATGTTGTTTCTCTCTCACAATGCATAGTACATATATTTAGATAGCAGGAGAATCATTTTTATTTTAGATTTAGTGCACAGAAAACAGGGAAATCAGGAAATTACAATATTGTATAGATCCCTACTCTTGATCAGCAGCGAAATTTATCTACCCATGATCTGGATAACTATCGGCAAACATCCTCATTTCTGAACTTCTTGAGTGAATATCCATTTTTGTATCATGATTCGTTTATTTTAATAATTTCTTTGCAGCTATTCTCCTCTCCATTTCTTTCTGTCGTTCTAGTCGAGTTGCAAGTTGCGAGTTGGGTATACACGTATGTATTATATATATAGTATATATTCAACTTAAATATGCATTCCTACATCGTATATAAATGAATTGTATATCGAAATAGAAGAGCAAATAATCATATAATCAATGGCTCTTCCGAATTGCGAAGGTCATTGTATCAGCTGCAATAAGCACACAATCCGATCACTTTATATGCGAGTTCTAGTATGAATTGAAGAGATCAAGTTAAGAGTGTACTACTATCTTCATCCGACAAACATCCGGCAAACTTGGATTTGATAGGATAGCAAATTATTGGGCATCTCACACTTGCGCTATACTGACTTCTTTTGAGCAATCTTTAATAGGTATACTTTACTGTAAGGAACTCTTCTATTTATAAGGTTCTATTTCTATTTTTCCTAGAATAATGTCAATAAAATTTCTGATAATAATCAACTTACGATTTCAATAATAAAGATTTAAGACTTTATAGTCTTAAAAAATTTTAAAACTATTTAATTTAGTATCGAAAATGATATTAAACTAGAAAACAATTTTGAATAGAAAAGCAACTTTAAACGGAAAAAACGGAAAAAATATAAATTATAAACTAAATATCAAATCAAAATTATTGCTTTCTATAACACTTTTATACTTTACAATTAAGTATATATCCGTAAATAAATCTATGCGCACATACTTAATTGTTGAACATATTTTTTATAATATTACAACTATTGTTTCTTTCTATATCAGTTTAAAAATACGTTTGTATTTTTTATTATTTTTATTGTAACTGTAATAAATTTTAAATTAAAATTTATATTATGTTATTTATAGATATTGTAATCATCTACAATTATATTAAATTTCAAATACTATAACATGTATACATTTAAATATACTTCTTGCAATTAAATCAATCTAAGAAGCATTATTAAAATATGCATTTCATTATATTTTGCTCGTGTTATTTTAGAAATTAGATTTCAGAATTCTAAAGTCTTCTAACATGAAATATTAAATCAGTTTACTGAAATAGATATTATAAAAAACAATCAAATAAATTAATACTCAAACTTTAATAGAAAACTGTTTTAAATTAAAAGAAAAAATTCAATTTTTAACATAAAAGCATATTTTAATATTTTTGTGAGAAAATTAACTCGGTTCTCTCACTTATTTTGATTAATTTAAGAGAATGGTTTATTTTAATTCTTCTATTGAGTATAATTTCTCTCACAACCTTCTTTGTTTCTTCAAGGAGAACAGCACTCTTGGGATAGCACTGAAATTCATATTTAGTCAATTATACTCCTCGGATATAAAGAATTGACCGACACAAAGCTCCAAAGTTCACCTTAAAATATACAATCTGATCGTTTTTTTGTCACTTTCACTAAATTCTATAGTAAGTAATAGATATATACGGTATATTATGTATTTGAATATCTTTGGAACATATATACCTATCTGTTATAAACTATGAATTGCGCGCTTATGTTAGATGATTCCTAAATATTTTCACGTATAAATGTATTTATATATTATGTAAAATTGATAATATTGGAAATAAGTTTAATCATTTTGATATTTTATTATTTAATTCGGATAAAATATTGAATTTAACAAGTGTAAATTGATGAATTTATACACCGGATTTTTTCTAATACATATGTACTATACTGATCCAATAAAAGCCCTTCTTAAATGTCTCCCCAGAGTCTACCATTTTAATAAACGTTCCCCTCCCAGCACCTGATTGTAGCCGGGGGCATTTATTAGAACGAAAGGAGTAAATTATATATGAAATTTATATGTACATATCTTTCAAAAAAATCGAATACTCTTATTAGTCATTTTTATATTTTTTATATATATTTATAATTGTGTTAAATATATTCTATCATTCGAAATATTTTTGTTATTTTAAATAAATGCCTATGCGCTAATAAATACCTTCACACTGATGTTTAGAAATACATATATACGATATTAGCATATTTATATTCACATGTATAAAAATGTGAAACATATTGGTTGAATATGTTTTACAAAAATACGTAGTTGTCACGTTAAAAATAGACAAAATTCTGGATTCCTACATAGATTATTACTCATTACACATTCAAGACCCGTTTATTTATGTTACACATAAATATAAGTAGAATATAAGTATTTTTTCAATATTGATACACTGTACTTTTAGCTTGAATAATTTTTTAAACTTTACTTATAGAAA
>JAYRBW010127190.1:0-16406 GCA_036023295.1 Invenusta paracnida | reverse complement strand
AATTAAGCTGTCTCAATTATTTTTATATTATTTGTTTATAGATAATAAACAAATACACATTACTACAAAATAGTTCGCATTTTCAAATCATAATTAAAAGTATTAAAATAAAGTACATTAATACGTTGTACTTTATTAAAATGTTCAGTTTGATACCAAAAAATTGTCCGCTAATTATATATTTGTCATAAAAGGTATAACTGTGTTTTAATTATTATTTACTTTTATATTATTAACATAATAAAGAGATTGTTTATCTTTATCAAAAGTGCTATATATATATAAGTAATGCAATGATTTTTAGTGTATTTGATTAGTAACAGTATATACTCATTTCTCTTGTATAAGTATTTTAATTGTTGTGATTATGACGTTAGAAATGTGAAACGCTGTGAATATATTAAATAGTTAATTATAAAATGTACGTATTTTCTATGTTGCAGAGTCACAAATTGTATGAAAATGAGTTGTTAATACAATTATTTGAGGTAAGTAAAAGTGGATTGTGTATATAAAATTTGTTGTTGTTGTAAATTACCTTTTACTTTAATAATGAATACTGTTTGTTCATTATTACCTTTATTCTTTTTAAATTATCTTTACTTATTTCAGAAATATTAGTTTAAATCTTATTGCATTAACCCTTCGTCCGTGGAGGGGGGTATACTCCTTTTTCGTTTATAAAATTATAAAAAATATATTTCGTCAGAATGTTATTACAGGCAACAGGGGGGGGGGCGTCAAAATTCATACCCCCCTCCGAAATCATAATTGTCACGGATGAAATTTTTTGAAATTTGGTATGGAGGTTATAGCTTATATATAATAACTAAATATTTAAAAAATCAGCTCATTAGGTTTATGCATATATATGTTATGGCCATTTTATGTTTTGATGAAGGAAACTATGAAGGAAAAATTGCATAAACTTAAAATTTTGTAAATTAAATTATTATATTCCAAAGTAACATGATCCTGTACATTGGTTCCTTCATAGTTGTTTCGAAAATTGAATTTTATAACGTAATCACCCTATAAAATCAATAATAAAATAAAGGATTTTTTTCTCTACAAATCATTTCACGGTATCGATGTACCAAATTTTACTTTATTCCGACAGCGGGAAATCTGTTTTTCTAGGAAGGGTAATTTTACTCCCCTCCAAGGAGCAGACCCTAATAATATGTCCACGGACGAAGGGTTAAGGACTTTTTGTAATATTAATAAGTCTATGTCGACGAAAAAACATATCTGAATGCGATTTATTTTACATTAACTAGATAAGACCGTATATTGTATATAAGTTGTGGTCAATAAGCTAAATTACGCAATAAACATAATAAGCAGTACAATTATTCAATTATTTTACGATAGTGAGATATATTTATTAAGCATCAACAGTTTTTTTTTTCTTGGTTGATTGTTTGAATCTAAATTATTTTATTTATTTTACTATCAACCTATTCGCGAACAAAATTATTAAAAGTTTTACTTTGTTACTCTCAATACTTTGAAAACAACTAACCGTCATCGCTGCATGAACAACACCATTTAGGCTTATTGAGCACGAACATATGACACATATGAATAACACTAGAAGCTGTTTTGATAATCAGAATATCAGCTCTATCAGAATATCTTTCAGAGTCATTCGTGTGTGTATGATGTTTACAAAAATAGAATCTGTAAAATGGGCCTAAATATATATTATACAAATAAGTAAAATAGGAAGATTTGACCTTAGAAATGATGCGATTTAAAGAAAAATTGTAATACTATATAATTGTACATATTTTTTCCCTTACATGTAATGATATTGCAAATGTTCTATTTAAAATATTCAAGTATTTTAAATATTTTAATTTCAGCTCAATTAGTTTATTTTTGTGTTTTATTATGCTTTCATTGATGAAATGAATTCACAGACTTTTACAACTTATTTTTACATATTTGAAAAAATAATGTTTCCCCTATTTCAGGAAGACCTTCGAGGCATGGGTGGGGTGTCCAATGCCGCATCCACCACAAAGAATAAAGTTGCACGAATAAAACAAATTACTAGGATTTTGCAAAAGGATTCAGCCGTGGAAATTCTAAAAGAGGAAAATCGGCCAGCAGTGAGTAGTTAACAATATATTTTCTAACAATACATTTTATTTTTTGTGTTTTATAAATTGGCGATTGTTATATTTCCTTTTTATTCTATTGATACAATTTTATCATGTAAACGTTATTTTATTATTGGAATTAGAAAAGCGTAGAGTATATCTTTTCACAATTATACTTTTTTGCTTTTGTTATAAAGTTAAGATCCTACAGTTAGAATACTTACATTTTAAATCAACTAATCACTTAGGATATTCAGTCACTGTTCTTGATAACAACGATAAATTGATCATAAATGATCGCCTTTTCAATGAATATTTGTATATTGCTAAATTGAATTTTCTACAACCAAATGGTATGAATCGGATAAATAATGATGTCGCATTTTTTTATTATAATGTAATATAATTTATGTACATTACATTTAAGGCGGACGACAGAAAGCCGTCGATAGCCTTCCAGTGCACTTCTAGGCACAATCGGACCAACTCGAAGCAGTTGTTATATCAGCTGCTTTTAAGGGTGTCGACTCGATGCGATGTTAGCTTACTGTTGTTGCTACAGAAGTCTATATTTCCTATCGGTAGCTTGAGTAGATAATATTAAGTTAATAGTTAATGTTGTGTGCTACGTTGAATGTTTAATAATATACAATAAACATAATTGGATTGTTGGGTGGAGTATATCTATGTTTAATCCTAAGTGCAACAAATTCACTTCAAAATTCATATTATAAAATCATTTTTACAACTATATTTATTTCGCAATTGTTTAGAGTCGCTAGGACATAATATATTGTTGTATTATAGTAAGCGTTTGACAAACAGTACTAAATTTATTCTCACAAAAAAATAATTGTAATTGAAACATGAAATAAACGTTCTACAAATAGTTTATAAGACCAATTTATATATTAATAATACCGCAAAAAAGTATGCACAAATTTATTTGTTTCTATAATTTTCTATACCGATTCGGTATAGTGCAAACCTGACAATTAAGCTAATTGCCAATTAAGTTTGGAGATAATTGTCAACTCGAGGTGTGCATAAGTGAGTCAATTAAATATTTAATTGAAAATTATCTTTTACAATGTTAAAGTTAATTACCAACAGTTGGAAATTAAGTATATAATTTGTTACATTTTTTAATTAGGTATCGTTGCGACTATAGACGTCATCGAATTAATTAATATTGTTAATTTAGCTGAAATTCAAAGACCCGAACGTATTGTTAGTGACCGTTTAAATCCTATGTAATTTTATTCCGACTTAGAATTTTATATACACTATTGTCTTAGAAAGAACTCGTTTTTGGTACTATATGATTTGTTATATTATTCGGACCGCAGTTTCTCTTCAGAAGAAACAACCTGTAATTAGCCTAAATATCGTGGATATGCCGATGCTGAATCATTATTAAATTTTATAATAATCTTGTCACACAACTGTTTTTTCTACCAAAGTACACAGTTTGCATTTGCTTTTATTTTTCCAAAATGTCGGTACGCTTTAATTCTTTAATTGTGTCAATAAAACGCTGCAATGTATACCTAGAATAGACTTATCCATTTTAAATATAAAATAAAACCATTTACAAAACTAATCAATAATAATTAGTAAGCACATATTTGTTTGCAGTATAATTATTATACGAAGAAGTGCATAGAAATCGGATTTCCCTTACTACTTACTATAAATAAGCATCCAATCGCACTGTTTCGTTTACAAACTGTATTATTAATTGGCTATTACTAAATTGTTAGTTGTGCACTGTAAATTGATAACTGCCAATTACATAATTTCCAATTAAAGATAATTGGCAATTAGCTTAATTGTCAGGTCTGCAATAACCTAAGATTTAAAGAAGCAATCCTAATTGAAAAGAACAAACCCAAAATAAATTCAAAAATAGAGTGTGAGGAGTTACTTCCTCTAATGTTTTAAACATCCACTGGATTTTTCATTTTAATTTGTATATATACAGATTTATTAATGTTGTATCTTATTACCATGCATTGTATGTATTATTATTCAATTATCACATGTATTCAAATTTGTCTATGCTTTGCAAATAATTTTGAACTGTTAAACCATTTTGTATCTTTGATAATAGCGTTATACCGCTGAAATATTAGATTATTTATAATTCGTAGCTATTTGGCTTTCTTACTTGATTTTATACAATACTATGCTGCTAAAAGGGAACCATGTATTACTTATATAGCTATTGTTATATATGTATTATTGTTTATTATTGTGATAAACAAATCAAGACATTATTCTGATAATTGGCCATGCATAGATACATTCCAATTACTCTTTTCTCATGAATCCTGGTAACACCTGAATGGGTCTAATTGACAGTAGCTTTTTAAAAAAAGTATAGAAACAAATAAATTTGTGCATACTTTTGTTACGACATAATATAGGATCGTATGGTGTTTAGTTTGAATAAACTATATGAATAGAACAAGATTTATCTTGAATGATTTATGTAAATGAATAATTGTTGTACTTTCATTTTAATCTTTCCTTGTTCTCACCCATTTCATACAGATCTCCGAGTTCTTATCCCAAGAGGCCATCAGAATTAGGCAAGGCTCTCGGGCCTACAGCGATGCCTTGACATCCTTTGGACGCTATCTAAAGAAATCACACTTCGCCAGCCTCCGACAAGGGGGATTAGGCGATGATCTGGAGAGCTTTCTTGTGCAGTGTGCCACTTGGTGCACATCATTTCAAAAAATCAAATTGGTCAACAACACGTTATTAAAAGTGAGTATTGTAGTTTATGATGAAAATATGTTGTAATGTGATTTTGGATAGTATACTGTTTAATAATCTACTCAACAATTTGGAATACGTTACCTTAATTTGATAATACAAAATAGAAAAAGGCTTTAAAATATAAGAAGTAGAAATAATTTCAATTTAAGAGTTGGGGCGGGCAAAATCCGTCCCACGAAGGTCTGGACTGCCATCATCCCACACATGAGACATTAGTAACAATTTTTTCACTAGTCTGGAGTTAAGCAGAGCTCTTTTAGGCCACCGTTTAACTAACAATGGAACAATCAGGAAAAACAAGGATTCCATTCCAGTGGAATTTCTGCCCAATAGGGAATGGCCCATTCAGTCTTCCATGTTTGGATTTACCGCCGAAGCAACATTGGTATTGTATGTACCCAAGCCCTCGAGGGCAGTCATTTTACTCTCAACGCTACATCATGAACCGAATATTTTGGATATTCAACAGAAGCCAGAAATTATTATCAACTACAACAGCCGTAAGGCTGGCGTAGATATGTTGGATCAGGTGGTGAGGTGTTACATACAGTTGCAAGCGCAAAACAAATCGCTGGCATTTAGCCATGTTTACCAACCTTCTCGATATTTGTGCTTATAACGCTTATGTTTTGTTCACAAGTGTACGTCATCCTCTTTATCACACAACCAAGCCACACAGAAGACGGTTGTTTCTCATTCATCTCGCCAAATCAATCGAATCCTGCCTGTACCTGCGCCTATTCCACAAATGTCGCGCCTATTCCACAAATGTCCGCGCCTATTCCACAAGTACCTGCTGTCCAACGTAGGTATCAGCATTGTCACTTCTGCCCAAGACTGAATGACCAAAAAATTCGTGATTTGTGTTCTGGTTGTGGCCAGACAATTTGCAAAAACCATGTAATGTTATTCTGTAGGAATTGTGCTCTAGCAAACTGACATTGGAACAATTGTCATACTAACTGTAACCATCATAAAAACTTATATAGTACTATACTAAAGAAAAATGTCAAAATACTTTGGGGTAAAATATACCCCAGCCATAATTAGTGTTACTATTTTTGCTTGCTTACTATATATAAAATTGAAACTAACATATTTAATTTTTTATATACCGTTTTACAGGGGTCATCGGTAGGATGAAAGTCACGTAAGGAATAATTAATCTGACAACTGATAGCAGTATGGCAGCTCAATAAATGTTCATTTGGGGTAAAATATACCCCACCGTAATTTAAGGGTTAAACAAATTACTACAGATCATTCAAAGACTTCTAAATTCTAGGGAAATCATCCACACTTTTTGTTTTGTTTTAACTAATAGCCTGATTTCCTATATTTTTCAAACCGGTCATATGTATATAAAATATGTTTGTATGAATTGCTTAATATAAAAAGAGTGACATTTGGTTCTTAAAATATATATATATATATGTATATTATTAAGTAAATTTATATGTAGCTTTGATCTTTTACTCTTCATTTAACTGCGATTAATTAAAAAGTTATACCATATTATAAATAGATAAAAAATATAATGATCCTAATAAAAAAAATGAAAAAATCACCTTATTACTGAAAATAAACGAAGTTTTCATTGATTATCCTGTTATTTAGAAGTCATTGGATAATTATAATTCTTACGTTTTTTGTATTGATGTTTAATATCTAATTTATTAATTAAAAACAAAAATATTTTGAAATAAATATCTAAAAATACAATTGTAATTTGTGACTCTGTAAATGTTTGTAATATAATTGAACAAGTGTAATAACTAGGTTCATTTTATTTGAATTTAAATAGCATATTGTCAATTATATGTTTTATATTATTTCACGTTTTTTAATATTTTATGTTGACATGACAGATATTATGACTTCCATGTTATATAATGATTTTTATGTTAAATTAAAAAGTTAAATAATTTGTCTTTTTGATTTTCTGTTTACTTTTGACAGCACAAGCTAAACACAGATCTTTTACAAGAAGATGTAATCCTAGAATTGAATGATGCGTTGGGCGTCTTAAGGGTTGAAGCGGAAGAGTCGGCGGGGGAATTGTCGAAGGAGAAGATGCTATTTTTGTCGGCCTTCTTTTGTTTCGGCAACAAAAATGCGGGCCGCCCTGATATCCCGACAAAGCAGCAATAGTTTGTGTTTTAATTAATAATAATAATTTAATAATAATAATAATAATTTAATAATTTATCATTCTTACAATATTTGAATATTCCGATATGTCAACTTACTCTGAAATGTTGTATGCCTCATCTTATATTTTTTAACTTGCCGTGTGTTATAGTTGTCTAATATATTGTTTTTTGTTCGAATACATTTCTCCATAATTCATGAAATATTAATGCCATTATTAACAATCTTGCCACAGCGATAAGGTAAAATAAATAACTTGAAGCAATAATTTATTCTGATAATACGAAGCTTTGAATTCCATGTACTCTAAGAATAGTTATTTGTAAACTAAAAGGAGATTGCATTTATCCATAAAAATCGGATATTGATAATAAATAATCATTTGATTAAAATAAGAGAATTTATGTTCTCCTGATGAAATATATTAGCAATCGAAAACATGTATACTTCAAACAGGATTGGCTTAAATAGCTTAAATTTATATAACATAAATATAATTATTTGATATACCAAAAACATAATTAATATGCATAATATGATTTATGATACGCACCTTATATCTATGATCTCACAAGTCACAAACGTTTAATGATTTATATGTCTTCTTCGTTATTAATTTGATATTATGAGCATATATACTCGTATTTTAAAGGTAAACATCAACAATTAATTATACATATATAGCTGCTTTTATATTTAATGTATTTAATGTAATACACTCATGGTAAAGGATGTAATGTTTTATTATAAGATGAAACAATTTTAATTGAATATAGGTTTTCACAGCCAATTATAGACAGGTGACTGAACAAATGCATGGATTATTTAATTTAATTTAATCAAAATTAATTCAAGTTCAATATATTATGGAGTACTATATAGGTTCTTGTCTTTCTTGAAGAAACGCATTTAAAGGTAAACAGTGTTGAAACGACATCACTTAAAACAATAATTCACCATTGCAAAACAAATATTAAATCGATTTAACAAATCTACACAGCAACTAGTCTATCTAATCAACTAGAAATTAATTATATAGAAAATAAATTAAAATAGTAGATATTTATATATGTATATATAGTTGATTGTAATAGCAAACATCTCTCTGCTATAAAAATAACGACAAGTTGTACATCTTGCTAAAAATCTCCCGCTTAGCTACATACTATATATTTCAAATTGAAATGTTTGTAAAAAATCATTGTAATTATGCTCATAATGTCATAGAAAATTAATTTCATCCGGAACAATCGAACAAATGTTTATTTCTTGTAGAAGTATAAGAATATAAATATTATTATTACAGCATTAGAAGAGATTTCAATATAATGTAATGTATATACCTCAGAAATATATAGTTAGCTACTGCAATAGTTAATATACCTGTAAAATAAATAACGCTGTTCAAGAAAAGTTAATCATTTTACTAAATTGCTTTATTACATTTAATTAATGATCCAATTTTTAAATACTATATGTATTTTTATTTCAATTGATGTGATTAGCCAGTATACACATATTTTACATAATTAATATTGAAGAAACAAAGTATTAGAGTATATATTTCAGTTTTTATACAATAAATTTCGTATCGTCATTTGATGTTGCCCGGATGCATTGAATATGGCTTGCCTAGTCAGCATTTGATGTTGCTCGGATGCATTGAATATGGCCTGCCTAGTCAGCATTTGATCTGACAAAATACGCCATTTTAAAATTCAAATTTCAGCCGCCTTTATTTGATCTGACGTCAACGCATTTGTTCTGTCGCCCGTCTATATTTTATCGCGAAAACCTATATAATTTTATAATTTAGCATCTTACAATTACATATTATCATTATTGTAAATAGTAAGTATAGGATAACTCCTAAGATTGGTTATGAAACTAGGAAATATGATGATCAAATCGAAAGGCGAGACTAGACCCTTAAGTAGTTGAGTAGCAGTAGTGTAAATTCAATGGTAATACATATTAGACCATTAAGTACCTAGTTGAGTAGCAGTAGTATTAATTCAATGGTAATATGGTAATATATTTGTCTGTCTTTCTTACAACTGTTCTAGTCAATAAATTGTATTCATTAAATGCAAAAATTATTAACATTTAGTCTAACATTTTGTGCTATGCATTCTTATTTGTCTTAATAATTATTTTTTATAAAAAATACGGATACTACAATTGAGTAATTATCAATTGTTCAAACTCCTGGGGCAAAATTTGTCATATATTAAATTAAAGAGAAATATCATACGACATTGTTAATATCCATAATATAAATAATATCAAATAAGAAAAATTATTAAATTATAGAAATATTATTTCAAATAGAAATGTCAGGCATATTTTATGTCTTCAAAAGTTTAAATAATAATGAAAAGTTAATTTTACTAATTTTATTTATTGATAAATTTACTCAATTAAAATACACCTAAATTGTTCAGAAAAATACACTTAATTAAACCTAGAACTTTATAAAACTAAAGTCCTCAACTCCTATGAGGTCATTATCCCGTCCCGTCTCGTGCCTTAGGTTTCTCCAATATGAACCACGACATCGCTCTGGTACACCTGTCGGAGAAGGTTCCACTTTCTCAAAATAGATACCCTGCCTGCCTCCCCTATGTCGGCGAAAGAGTGCCTGTGGGAGCAAAATGTGTCGTCGCCGGATGGGGCATTCAGGAGATCAATGGTGAGTCTCGAGAATTCAGGCAGTTAAGATGTGGTTTAGAATAAACCAGTATGAAATCGGTTGACTTGAATATAACCTTAAACATTTGTTTTGTAAACAGAAGTTTGTTAATACACACCAAAAGTGTTCAATGTAACACTATTTTTTCTCTTTTTATTAATATGTATATTGTTTTATATAAGTTTTCTAGTTTATACAAAACTGGTAAACATCACATCATTTTTTAGGTCACACCAGTGTTTCCTTCACTTGTCCACATCAAAAACAGTTAACAATCCATATTTTAATTAAGCAATAAACTTGTTTTAATCAAAAAGTTTTATGCAAAAGTTTTTGTTAGCTGTTAGATTTTCTTTCTTCGATGATTATATTTAATTTAATTTTCAATTACAATTATGTTGCTCTGATATGGTTAACTTAAGAGTTGCAAAAATATTAAATATGTCTTGTAAAATAAAATAAAATTTTTATATCATTAAAAAATTAACTTAAATTTAATATTAAATTTTAATTTTTTCAAATATTAAATTTGAAACAAAGCAATACTAATTTGAAATATGTTGAATTTTTAAAAAAGCTTGTGCAATCTGGTGTTGTAATCTGTCAACCAGAATATAATGAAGAAATATAATTTCAAATTTCGGAATATATAAACAGTCATTTTATTTAAAGAAACTTGTATGTAAAAAATACATGTTTACTTTTGAAAATATTTCTTTTATTTGAAATATCATTGCGGAATATGTTAATCTTCTATTTAGTTAATTTATTATGTCATGTTTTCCTAATTTAAAAAGGAAATAATTATTTTAAATATTTGAATAAATGTGTGAAACATTGTTTATTGAATAATTGAAATATTGAAAAATTAAATATTAATATGTTTACAAAATTAAATCTAAATATATAAATATTATTGAATAATTTAACAGAATGCAGACAATTAAACATACCAATTATCTAAAAGTATGTACCCAATAACAACGTTTTCCGTTTAACTACACATGTTTATACAGGAAAGAATTAAATAAGAGTATATGTAATTCACATAGAGGCATCTTCTTTCTCAGGATAGAATAATTCAAAAACAAAATGCACATATTTAGATTATAGCAAATCAGAGTATACATTAATACTTGAGAACTCCAAAGGAACGACTAAAATAAAGAAAAATTGTTTATCATAGTCATTTTTAAATCTTCGTTCGTTTTTAATTTTTGCTTTAGCTTTTGGCTTTCCTTTTTGTTCATTCTAAAAAATTATTTTTGTTATATTTGCTTATTTAAAAAAAATCTTACTGCTTAAGTAGTTTATTTTATTTCTTGTAATATTCTTAGTAAATGTAAATTTTCGTTTGAAAAATGATTTTCTGTAGATGACTAATTTTCTTAAAAATTCTTCAAATGAGAAGGATCTTAAATTTATTTTTATTTTATTATTATTATTTGAAAGATATTATATAAATAGTACAAATTTGTACAAAATACTGTACTTATATTTTGTACTTTAAGAACAAAAATAATAAAGAATAAATCAATTGAATTTCTTCAAAACAAGCAATTATAGA
The DNA here is from genome assembly GCA_036023295.1 of Invenusta paracnida. Classification (NCBI taxonomy): domain Eukaryota; kingdom Metazoa; phylum Platyhelminthes; order Proseriata; family Coelogynoporidae; genus Invenusta; species Invenusta paracnida. The sequence goes on along the minus strand of JAYRBW010127190.1, from coordinate 5,101 downwards.
GAATTTAACCTTTTAAATATTATTACTAATTTTAAAAATTTAGCTATATATATATAATAAAACAAGTCAGTAATTAATGTTTCATTTTTATTAATTTAAACCAGTCTTTCTGAATAATAAGTTTATTGAATCAATTGAAAAAAATATATATTTTAACCAACATTGGTAATGTTTATATTGATTTATTGATGAGTAAGATATCTGTCTCTTCTAATAATTAACTATATATACTGTATTAATCACACTTTATGTTACATACTACATACTGCATGTGTATATATATGATTCCTATATGCATGATGGTTACATACCTAGCGCATACGCGTAATTAGTAAACCAATTTAATCATATTGCAATATTAAAAAGTGGTTTTACTATTTGTACATAATTAATGAAGTATTTTTCATGTTAATTTTTTCGAATGTAAAAAAAATTGTTACATATTATATTGCTTTCACTTTTTTATGAATTTAAAGATCAAATATCTATGTTTTAAAATAAGATTTATTAGTGGAAGTTATTTCGTTTTAATACTTTTAATACTTTTAATACTTTTATTTTATTTTAGGAAGAGTATTGGTGTATTGATATTAGATTTGTGTTCGCACGCAATTTATTTTTTTCGTCTGTGTCAGGAACCCTCCACTCCTCCGTTCCCAATCACGCGAGTGTCAATATATTCCCCAACTCCTGGTGTCAAGATAGTATCGGCAACATGGAACTTTGCGCGGGTAGTCCTGACTTTTCCAGAGATAGTTGTGACGTAAGTTTTAGTCTAATGCTCTTCTGTTGAAGTATAGAACTCCAGATGTTTTCAATTCAACTAATAAATTGAAATAAAGCAATGCAACAGTTGTTTTGATTATTGAAGTATCGAATGACGAGCTTATACATTTATTTTAAAATATAAATATAAATATAAATAAAATAAAAATCACATTTACTGTCAGTTTTAGTAAGAAAAGTCAAACTTATATTTTATATATATATATATATTATGCAGATCAGAAACAACACTTTCAAATCATACAACGAAAAAATTATAAATTGCAAATTTTATAAATATCCATGTATCTAAAATTTTTTAACTAATGCAAATGTATGACATGAATTAAATAAGTAAATTTCTTTTCTAAAAAAATAGATTTACTTACTTCTTTTCCCTTTTCTTTCACATATTCTTCATCTATCATCTCATTCTTTTACTTTATTTTCGGTCACAGTTTGATTCAGGTGGTCCTCTTGTTTGTCGATCGCGGAATTCATTGAATCGCTGGATCAACATGGGGATTGTATCACGTGGAACGCGGGGCTGTGCGGAGTTTGGATACCCCGGAATTTACACGGACGTCTCGGCCTACATCCCCTGGATTGCCGAGATGATTGAGAGTTACGACGAGAGGAATGACATGGCTGACTGACAATTAATGTCTTCAACTAATGCTTTGATATCGCAAGATGGAAGTTATCAGAAGTTCCAACCTTTAATCGGTGCAAGAAACACGGGAGGACCTCTAGTGATCGGCGATTCAAGAAATACTTTTCTGTGGTTATGGAGAAACCTTTCTCCCAATATTGCTATTGTGATTTACTTAAGACATTTTATTTCATAAAGTAATAAATATTCCATTTGATCAAAAATTCACTTTGTATGTATATTTCTTTGTGTATTGGGTCATGGGTTTTAAATTTTAAGATGATCAAAAAGATCTAAATTATAAGCAAACTGTAAGAACCATTTTTTCAATTACACAACCATTAGTTTAGATGGCAATCAATGCCGATATTAGTATAATCGACAAAATAGTATTAACAATTTTTTCTGCTTAGATTGTAAGCAGATTATAGATTAGAAACACGTAACTCAATCTAAATATCCCAAAAAGAAATAACATATGTCGATGCAAAGAAATTGATGCTAAGATCATATCAATGAGAGTAAAGAAAAATACACACGTAACTTTTTTGTAAAAAATAATAATAAAACATACATGGAAGAGACAAAACAACTAATTATTCAAATATAAGAAACAGCAATATAAATACTTTCTCAACCTTATATCAGTACATTTACATACATAGGCACCACAAGATCATCATACATTCCGCTGCTCTAATACGAGATCAAGCACCGTATACTAAATGCTGCGACAATCAAATCGTCTAAAAAGAATTCTATACAACTAAGTTCAAATTAGAAATATTTTTCGAACAGCTCTCATGGAGATAACCCAAGTGTACTAAAAACTTTGGGAAATACAAGGCGTTTGATCATCAGGATCAAAAACTTTATCCCAAACTGTAGCACCAGAGGAAGAGGATGACGAACTATACGAAATGCACTACAGGAAGAAAGATGAGTGAGAGAACTACCAAATTAGACTAAATTGCATTTAGAATAAACTATCAGAAAAATTCTTTAAAATATTTGCAGATACTAGTAACACTAGAAGTTATTGCCAAGTACATGAATAATAAATATTCAAAATAATGGCAGACAACATATCAAATAGAAGCCAAAGAACAATTGAAACTAATCAGTTAAAATAAAGTACAAGAAGAAACAAAACACAGACTCAAGGTATAATGAAAATAATAAAAAAAGTATAATGAAAAAAGGTTTACAATAATTATGTGAATAACACATAAGCAAATACCATTTTTCATTTGACGTTGCATCTACCGTAATTTACATGCTTTCCGCTTATCATAATTCAGTAATTTTTTTATTCCATTTATTTCCCATCTCCCGCATCGTAAAATGTTAAAAATATTTCCTCTAGCACCGGGTTAGTTAATCATATCTTCATTGATTTAGATTGTAGTTATTTTTAGAACTGCATAAAAGTAATACAATTTCCATGGCAAGACAGTCTTGCGATCCGGTTCTGGGGATACAAATGCTCATGGCATGACAGTCTTGCCACACTGGGTACAACTACAGGGTGTTTCAAAAGTCCGTTAACAGCTGTATATTATTATATGTATATTAATGTAACAGAACTATCTCAGTTAAACAGAAGGTTCATGGAGTGGGCTTCTAACCCTGAGTAAAACTCCTCCGATGAGTCCCGGTAGGCTGGTAGTGTTTGTGTTCGGAGTTCTTTTCGCCTAGCCTTTGTCTGTCCAGAGGCCTAACCTACAAGGCAGCAGAGTTGCCTTCTTTTATCTTGTGTGCTGGCAAGACAATGTATCACAAGCAGTACCTCAAACATTAGGAGAACCAGATCTACCAGTGGCGACATGTCCTTTACCAAAGGATCCTTTCTGGGGTAAGGAGCTACCTCTCTATCCAGGATAATAAAAGATGCAATATACAATTCAAACATTGCAAGTTTCCTGGGTTATTGTCATCAAGCTTGGTTTCACTCTCTATCACACAAGAGTAAAACTAGCTTACTAACTAATAAAGAATGGATAATGACCACCATCTTAACAAGCATGCTATTCTTTCAACTACTTCCAAGTGGCCTTTTGCCGGACCAATTGTTACAACAAATCGTTCGTTTCACAGGCAATTCTCATGTAATGGTCTATTATAATCATTTTAACTTTGTATACACAATACTTAACTGCTTTTGTATATAATAGGAACTATACTATATGTGATTTATATCCGTTTTATACACTCTATCCTAATTCAATACCTATTGTTTTGGATATATTATATTAAGTTAATTTGTAGTGAAAGATATGTTTTTCTTAAGGATACATGTTCATATACATAGTTTTGATAAAAGTAAATAGGTATTCATAGGTAGGTACCTATAAATAGGTATAAATATATTTTATCATGAAATATTGAACGTTCTGTTTGATTGAATAATTTTTTTAAATAATAAAAAGCAAAGTAGAAATATTATCTAACATTAAGAAATAATTATTATATGCTATTATATCCGTATTATTCTTTGGTATAAATCGCTTATTTTACTATAAAAAAATCAAACAATTTAAAAGATTAAAATGATTACTAAGAATGAATATTTTATGCATTTAAATTTAATTTTCAAACAATGAAAATTTATCATTAACACGTATTCATTATTATATCTTTTGTGAAATTCGGATACAAATATTGATAATGAAAGTGGTTTAAATGCTTAACTTAAAAATAATTATGCAGTTTGCTAAATCTGTTTTTTTTGCTAAACAAATATTTTACAATTGATTGTTCTCAGTGCGATTAAATAGCAAGGATACTATTCTTTAAATTTAGTTTGCAATATACTTAACTATGTAGTAATTAAAATAACTCTTAAAGAAATATTTCAAAGAAAATTAATAGTGATCGTGAAAGTTCCATGATTGATTACGTACAATCTTAGTTTTCAGTAGATAAAAATAAATTTTCAAATCATTATCATATACATTTGTATATGTTATAATGACGAGTGTACATATTCTCTATAACCTTTTTAATGAATATTTAAACATTATTTCGAAAGTCATTTAGACTTTTGTGATTTCAATCTTTTAAATCACATACACTATAAAAATTGTAATACCTAATTATGGTATAATCCATAGATATTTCTTTAACTTTATATACACTCTATATAAACTCTATATAAACTCTACATAAACTCTATATATTGATTAATTTCTATGGTATAATCCCATTACTCCACTTATCTCATGAGTCCAGCAACAGTCCCTTTACTACACCAGTACCATTTTGCCAGTCATCCCAGTAGTCCACATAGTGTCCCATTACTCCAGCCAGAGTCTCACTACTCCACCTATCTCATTAGTCCAGCAACAGTCTCTTTACTACACCAGTCCCATTTTGCCAGTAATCCCAGTAGTCCACATAGTGTCCCATTACTCCAGCCAGAGTCTCACTACTCCACCTATCTCATTAGTCCAGCTAAAGTCCCTTTACTACACCAGTCCCATTTTGCCATCCATCCCTGTAGTCCACATAGAGTCCCACTACTCCACCTATCTCATTAGTCCAGCTAAAGTCCCTTTACTACACCAGTCCCATTTTGCCATCCATCCCTGTAGTCCACATAGAGTCCCACTACTCCACCTATCTCATTAGTCCAGCTAAAGTCCCTTTACTACACCAGTCCCATTTTGCCATCCATCCCTGTAG
>JAYRBW010127179.1:0-16407 GCA_036023295.1 Invenusta paracnida | reverse complement strand
ATTAAAAGAAATCATCACGGAAGAATTTCGAAATTTTCCAGAAGACTGGCTCAAGTCGATCAACAATCGAACTTTTCAACAAATGCATTTGTGTGTAGAAAAGGGAGGCTTACAGGTTGAACCCAATGATAAATAAATGACTATATTGTTGTTTTTTACTGTAGATATATATTATGTATTATAATTAACCATAATACAAAATTTGGATTATCATGATAATCTTTTTTTATAAAATTCTATGTCGTAGGGACTTATGAATCACCCTGTACGATGTGGTAATGCTTATAGCATATAAACACTTTATTGTTTTACAAGAAGATATTATATAAAGGTAAATTCAACAAAATAAATAGTTCCACTCACCAGTGCTAATAATACATGTGTGTATAAAATTATATATTCATAACCAGTAATGAGGATATGCTATGCACTATAATACAATTTGGTTTTAATAAATGTGTAACATTTATTATTTAAAATATTACATGTTTTTCAATACACATCATTAGGATACAAATGCACCAAGCTTACTTACCAATAGAATCAAGAAAATCTGAAGATGAGTAAGGTTAATTTTATTTCCGTTTGTTAAATAATATAAATTAGTAATATGTGCACAAAAACTTACTGAATGAATTAATATCCATAGACGAAAAGAAAAAAATATTACAACATATTGAAATATTTTTTAACATCAACTTATTATTTAGCCGTTGCACTAAATTAAATAAAAAATATAGAACATAATAAAGTTTCCTATTACGACAAGAAACTTTTTTTTCTTCATTAAACTAAAGCCAAAGAATACATTATGTCTACTTATTTAAATCTTGGAAATATCCACATACACCTTACAAACATTTTAAATACAAAAATATATAAAATACAGGCAACATTTTCCATAAGTAGCATGCTGAATAGTAAATTCGATGAATAAAGTAAAGAAAGAAAATGTCAATTTTAATAAATAAAGTTCCCATATCTTCTAATAATATAAACCCCTCTTCAGACGAAGCATAGAGCTTTTATTTCGTTTCTATATTAAAAGAGGGCTTTATAACAGAACATATTACACCAACTATATAATGTTTTAAATCTAGTAGCAAGGCTTATTATTTCTTTACTTTATTTATAAAATTTAACTTACAATATAATTTGTATATTTTGTTTGAAAAGTCATTACATTTAACTCTGATTTAGTCTTTACTTTGCATAACCAAGAACATTATATTTTTGATCTTTAATCTAAAAATCTAATAAAACATTTAATCTTTCCTCAAATAATTTCCTCGGCACTGCTAGATGTTACTGAGGAAGGGTTGATAATGGATAGGATACGACCTCAGGTGAGATTTTGGATGACGATGTGAGCTAAGACTAAGGTTAGAAAATGTGATGTGAAGAGTTTCCTTAACTGAACAGATAAATGAAATCTAATTTACATTTAGCAGTAACCTAATCCTAACATAAAATTTACTTCTGAAAATAATTATTTCTCTCTTTTTTTATTTCTCTCTATTTAGGTGTGTCTCTTTCTAGATGTAATAATACTATTTGCATTTCAGTTTTCTTGAGCCCATACTGACACTAATTTATGGTTATAATGCAAATCCTTTTTGCCCACTTTCCTATAAAACTGATATTATAAAATGTTTTTTAAATCGTGCTTTTCGTATTTTGCTCTAATGTCTTTACATATTATTTCCTCAGATTACACGATATGTTTGTTGCTACTGCATTCCTAGTTCTCTTTTTGGTGTATTGTTAACTCAGTTATTTCTAGTAAATTCTCTCCTAATAATTCTGTACCAAACAATGTTAATAATAATTGTTGTATTGTATATGTACCATTAAAAAAACTGTAATCGTTTATATAAGCAATTTAATCAAAATGCTAAACTTGTGTTTTAATACTTATAGTAATAGCTGTTGTTATTTGTCTCTTAAAAGTAGATTCCCGAAGTACTCTTCATTAGAACGTTATCTACAAATTTATTTGTTCTGAGAACAAAGGGTGCCTATATACCTAGATAACACAAAACGGCATTTATATAATCGCATTAAAGAATACAGATCATCTCTTAATCAATCTACAATTTTTTTCATAGGTTATTATGTTTGTAATAATTGTACACAACGATGATATATCTGTAACTACACAAAGAAAGACTAAAATTACCATGCGATGAGGCAATACTCGTATTCCCAACTAGCGAGGCAAGACTATCGGGCGAGTTGGTCATATCCTCTGAAGTACCAGCACCAGCTGCCCCTAGAGTTGATGGTAACACGGGCTCCGGAGGAAATCCGCCTCCACCATCACCATTAGGTAACTGTTGTTGCTGACTGGTCAGCAGGAGGTTGGACTCCGAGCGCGTCCTGCGATGGTGACGCAGCGTGGGAAGAACCAGATCATCCAGGGCAACACCTCCAGCACTGGCGCCAGCATTGGCAGTAGCGCCGGCCTTGCTTCCGGGCACACCACCGGTGAGCAGGGAGGCGGAGAGGAGAGCGGCTTCGTAGGCGTGGACGGCGGTGTAGGCCCACCAGAGGAGCAAGAGGTTCAATAAGATCTTCAGCAAGAACAAGCTGTCAAGGTGAGTAAGAGAGAAGTTTAACATGTAAACGCTACCTTTCAATCAAGCGACGAAAAAACTAATATAAGATATATATAAAGATAAGATAAAAAAACACCAATATAAGACAGCACATATTATTATTAGGACAGAAATGTGTTACTGTTAATAGACGTGCAATAGATTTTGACATAATAATATACTCAATGTTGTTTCCTTCTTAACGTGGATACATGGATCTAAATAAACACCTATTTTAATATTTTTGCAAAAAAATTGCGATACAAACTCATAAATTGAAATTCAACAATAATTTAAAAGATATCATAAAAAATGTGTAAAACACTATACTAGAATTTATATTTACCATATTGACTTATCTTTATGTTTATGACCAATGAAGACACTATAAGCTTTGTATATACATGCACAATGTTTACTATCAATAATTAAATGTAGCATTCGGTATTTTAAATTATATTGAAGTTAAATTCGGAAAAACATCCTTAACTTTCATGGTTTAAAAAATATATATTTAAGTTTTTATAAGCCGGTTTACTTTGTTGTAATGTAAGACAATAATTTTAATGTATGGAATAAAATATGCACTATTCTATGTACTTTTAAAGTTAAAATATAGAGCGTGCATTTTACTGAACAGTATTAAAACTTATTGTTACCACTTGTACATTATAAAATTTGGATTTAGTAGCTGACCACGGTAATGAGATTTAATATTATGCTGTATAACGAAGTATCTTCTTACCCGACAAGCACAAAAGGGATATAGATGTATAGATCGGGATAGTTAAAGGTTTGGAGCAAAATGACATTCACTAGACAACTGAGAGGGAGAGGTGTTAGGCCCGTTCTTCGACTGATGAGATCAAAGTGGTCCCAGTACATCTGAAACACGGACGATGAACATAAAGAAATAGACAGGCAAATGACACAGAACTACAAACAATATAGTTGTAATAATAATAAAAAGTCATTAATAAATAAATATATTTTAAATTGTATAACACATTTAATAACACCTTGTTATCCCATTATAACAATAATATACAAGATTATTAATATAAAACAGATCTATAATATGACTGAAATTTAAGATCCAATTAGATAGAGATAACGACTTATAAATATGAATTCTTTTTATAACTATCTTACTACTGCACATGATCTTTAGTAAACTCCATCAGTCTACAGGGAATAAATTAGAGGAGCGTGGGGGAAAGAGGGCCTTGATAATTTCTTCTTGATTCGAAATATTGCTGGATGCAAAAAAGTGTTTAATGAAACAGAGAATAGTGATAGGTACTGCTGTACACTCACACTGTGCTTGTGTTGATTTCGTTTTTACTGCGATATATTCTGCAAGATAATGCTACAAATCATGACATCTATCAACATTTGGGACCAAAAACAATTCCCAATGGCCGCATACCTGCTCGCTCATTTAATCCAACTCAATGTGAGAGGTATAAACCAATAATCCGAGATCTTCGGATGATCTGAGGCGGAACTTCACGAACGGTTTCCATGAGATTATGGAATAAACTAACAACGTTTTTAAAAATGATAGTAATCGAGATTAACGTTTTGTGACATCGATAGGTCAAGATATTGAATATCCGCGTTAAATTGACATTCTCTAACATAATAGAAACACAAACTTGACTGAGAGTGACACTACCTATGCAATGTGCCGATTCAAAGGCTGTACTCAACTACTACTTGACTTGACTTGAATGTTTTGTATACACACAACAATTTATATGAAGCTTTTCTTTGTCAAAATGTATAAGTTTTTTTTTCATTGACATGCGTAGTTTTATGTCAACCTGTATTAGCATAATATCATAGTAATAACACTGATAAGCATTTATTTTTGCAAACCCTATGGTTAATCTGCGCAATTAATAAAGTCTTCGTTCAAAATTATAATATTTTTCCAGGAAATAAACGAAAAAAATGAATAGAAACATATAATACCCCATACGAGATTAATATGCGTCAATTTCTGAAGTAAGATCACTACAAATATATTAATTTTATCTTTTTTGTCTAAAAGATGAATCTCTTAAGTTATATCGTCAAAAATATAATATGTATTGATTTGAAAAACCACCATAATTTTATAAAGTTTAGATTAATCACAAATCTAGAAAAGGGAATTTCTATTTAAAACCAATACAATCTACCTAACCAATACTTGAGTTAACTTGAAAATAGTACATACGTACTTTAGATAGTTCAATAACTAACATTTAATAATACTATACAATACTAATTAAATGCTACACAATAATATACCAACATTATAAAAACGTTAAAGATTAAAATAGTACCGTTTTAGTAGTACTAAAAATAGTAAAAAAAGTTAACTGAAAACGAATGTCAATACCAACAATAGATTTTGTGTTTAATTTTAGTTTTAATTCATATTTAATATGTAAGGAGGTGCATTTCAAATAAGAAATTGACATTCACAGAAATAAGTTGACGACCAATTTCTTCACACATGCCGACAAGTAGTATTAAATCAGCGATTCATAATGTACTCGTGTTATGTTAATACTATACACAATTATCAAATAACATATAAAGGTATCATATGCATTTATATGTATGTATGTGTGGAAGATTACATTACAAAAATAAATTTCATTATGAACTACCAAATACAATTAATAAATATCAATGCACACAATCTAAATATTAAACTATATATTGCAATTAAAAGAGTGGACAATTATAAATTAGGTAAATAATACTGTATTGAAACTCAAAATACTCTGCAGTTAATACTTGTTAAGCCTAAAATAAATAAAATACATTATGATAAAACAACAAGAATTGCAACAAAATTATTTTAATTGTAAAAGTACTATGGCTGTAAAAGAAAACCTTAGCAATTAAACACTATAAGCACAAAAAAAAGTATATTAAATTTATCAAATATCATACTCTACACAATGTAACCTACCTAGTCAGATGTCGCAAAAAAACGAAATGATAAAATTGTGGTATGCTATAACTTAAAATTGAAGGAAAAGTGGTTTCCATAACTCACTTTATTCTGGCGAGAGAGAAGAAGATCGTAGGCTATGCTCACAGTATATTCCTTGTAAACCTGGAAAAATATAAATTGTTATCTTTGTGGGAGAAAAACAGACGAGATGATAGCAAATAACGAATCAATTAATAAATATCGATTAAGAATAATACCCTAAGGGGGATAGAAGAGAATAGTTAAGAGTACGTACGTCAGTTGGGATGGCATTGAATTTTGTAATAAAGGCGTGTTTGACCCAGTCGACTAGCACCTCTGCTATAAGCACGATTGACACGTCAGTGACAAGGGAGTAAAAGTCCTCTAAACAAGCGATTGATCAAAGAAATAGGATAAACAAAGAAATCAAGACCTAATATAAAAGAATCCTCAAGTATCGCCATTTCATAACAATATACAATAATATAATATTACGCTGATTATACACAGAAAAATACAAAGTAACAAAATCATATATAAAATGGGCAACACTTTAAAAATGATAGAATTGTTTTAGAATGGTGATCGAGTGGGTATATATTGAATGGTATATTTTTGTATTTAAGGGTGTTATAACATTTAAATCACCCGGTAACCCTTCCGTTTAAAAGGTTAAAATAGCAAAAATTTGAACACACCCATTCTGAAAAAAATGCGAAATAAAGTTCTAAAATAAACACTAATCGTATAGAAAGGTCAATGTATCTACTACATAGATATATAATCGAATTTAGACAGTTACCTTAAAAACGTATATGTACATATATCTACTTAAAATTCTCGTTTAATTTCAATCGACGTTTTTCACTAAAAGCGCTTCGTATATAAACAATTATCAAGCGTAACTAGCATCCTCTTTTGTGTCTATTTCCCATAATAATGTAATTAAAGTGGCGTCTGAGTTAGATATTACTCAGAAATGAACAATTCGTACGATACATTATAGTAGCGGTTCTAATAGAAACGATACTAATGCTAGGATGCTGTAATACATAAAACTAAAAATGAGACTTCGTATTTATGTTAAAAATAATAATGTAATAGACAAAAAAATAAACTTTCGTATTTTATGTAGTTATTAAATGTATTCAATATGACATATTTAAGAGTACATAATATATTTAACTTTTGATGATGTACATATAATGCAGTAATGGGTAAGCTTATGTAAAAATGTTATTTAGTATAATTATATAAGACATTTTTTAATTAAACTGGTTTTTTGTATCGATTTAAAATGCCATATAGAATGTATACATTTAACAACTTTAAGTATACGCGGAGTAGAGTTTACTAGCTAAGCTTTTCATACTCAGAATATAATGTTGGAACAAACGTCGGCTTATTATACTACCTACAACGTAATTTATAAAAAACAAGGTATACCATCAAGGTAACAGCAATTATTATGTTGGATCAATAAAACCACATAAGATTATTTTCTGCGTATAAATGCCGCGGCTAAGGCATTATTAAAAGTGTGTATAATACTTTAATTATATTATAAAGAATAATAGGACATTATCGACAGGAAAAAAAACAACGAAGAATGCAAAATAACACTAATAAACCAGTACTGCAGAATGTATGCCGCTTTAGCACAGCAAGAAGCTATAATATTTGTAAATGTTCACTTATCAGTCATTGCAATATGTATATTGCACACATAGCGATGTATTACTACGCATTAGAGTTAACCTAAGATAGACAAAACCTCACCAACATTCCATCCATTGTCGGACATATTCCTGAAAATGACAATACTCAACATGACGACATAATGAAAGCGTTCACGGACATCGGAACAGGACATTTGAAAGAGATTGTTCTTGGCAAATTTCTTGAAAACACTGCCTTTCAGCTCAACAAACTGCAACAAGAAGAACGAATACATTATAAAATCGGCTGCTTGGTAGACTAATAATAGGCAAATTGTGTCATCATAATCAACCTACATTGTTCGACATCATAATTGTGAGCAAGGCCTTGTTGTGAGAGTTGAATGCAACGTTGAGCGTTGTCACTTGAAACAGCAACAATACCGAGTGAAGTACTAAAAAGGGTCATGTGAAACAGCAGCAGTGTTTAGGTTCAAAGAAATATAATATAAACAACTTTAATATAAATATCGATACCTACTTTCAAAATATAAGTTTATTTTAATTTAAAATACAAAAATAACATCTCTAATACGCCATCGATTTTTTTAGTAAACTTTATAAAACCTTCAAAAATGGTACCCTTGGTAATATATGCGTCAATGTTAGCCATTACTGCAATGTCGTCCGCTATTCGTTAAGGAATAATACTATTATGTACATATTTATTGCATGCATAAATATTTTTAAAAAATACCGACAAGAAACTAAGTATTTTACTCCTTTTCAACTAAATACTGACACAAAATCAGTCTCCAAAACGAATAAACCAAATTGCATAATATTATAAAATAATAATAACTTAGTATAAATCGAAGTTTTCGAAATAGATAATTAGTTGAAAACAATAATATAGCATAATCTCTAACAATTTCACCTTAAATTATAATATATAGATATTATATTATATATACTCGTATATAACGTGAACCTATTTCAGTTACTTTCTTATCAGCTTTCTCACTGGCAATAAGTTTTAAATTCCAAAAATATTTCATATATTATAATTAATATTCCCTAAACAATCATTAATGAAAACATTGTTACTTTCAAAAAAGGTATTTAAATATAACATGAGACGTGCCACTATTACCATTATTAAAAGTAGATAGATACAAGTACAATAAATACATTTACAGAAGACTTGATTTGTAACAGTATTTATTCGTATCAAGTCCTTTTCCTATTCATTTAAACACAAAACTAATTATATTTATTTTTTAATATAGATAACTGTAAAAACTTCCTACATAGAGTAGATAATATTTTATTTATGTATTGTAATAATGGGACAACGTAGCTTAATCATCAGTGGAATGCGAACATATTTTTAATTTGACAAGACTATTAATGAAATAGGATCTATTATAACAATAATCTTAGGATAATTTAAATCGTTATATTTTCATTATGTTTTAATCGAAAACAGATAAAGAAATGAAATATAAAAATATGTAATTTCATTCCGAAAATTTAACACGTTTTCTCAATTAAACAAAGAATTAATCGTTAATAACTTTCACATTTAAATTGTATAATTTTACTGAAACCCTATTTTGCAAATAAGGTTTACTGAAAATATACAGACTTAATAAGTCTCCATATGTATGTCTGTGGTTAAAATACTATAGTTCGCTATAACCATAACGACTATAGTGAAATAACTTTAGAAAACACTTACTATTTCATCGTCTATGATTGAAACATTATAGTTGGCTATAGTTAGGATGACTATAGTCTGAAAACCATAAATTGTCATAAAACACAACGGCTTCCTATTCCTGATAATCTACAGCATGATGAATGTGACATCAATAAGAATGACATCAGGCATGGGAACAGGTATGAGAAAAACCAAAGTAAATATTTTAAGAATTATAGCTATGCGGGAGAGTGACCTATAAAATTGCCACACGAAAAAAATGAGATTTTATTACTTAGGATGCATCAAAATGCATTAATTTAAGAATCTAAAAAAAGTTAAAACTGAAAATTCTAGAGGGATATTCTTTCTTCAGAAAATTTAAAAATCCGTAGGTACATACTTATCATCTTTTAGAAATAATGATACAATTTTTATTTTAATCTAAAAAAAGATAAACAATACTTTTTTAATGACAATACGACAAATTATATCACAATGACAAATAAAATCTCTTTATTCCTGACACAGATTACTTATTTATTATAACTATAAAATATTCGGCTTTTGCATGCGTCTTCTTGGTTTTTACATTGTTTTCTACTCGCTCGCTCTTTTGACAAAGAATGTTCAATATTTCCTCTTTAATGTTTCGTTTATCTTCTTCATCTTTTTGTAGGCCCATGCCACGTTGTAAAAAAACCGAGTCATTGTGATATCGACTCGATCAAACTTCCCATACATCATTCTTTTTGAATGCCTGAGTTGCAGATTTCTCACTTGATTTCAATGCATATTTGACAGTCTGAATGGTCTGTAGGACGAGATTTTAGTCCTCACTGACCGAAAATCAATTAAGTCTTGCATGACAGGTCCATAGAAACATGAAAAAGCGACTATACTTAGTATTTTCAGTGCCGAATACTTCTCCTTGTCGAAGACATTGATTACCCACCACATGTCAGCTCGAGTGGAGATAGACGCTTCAGGTGAAGGGAGATTAGCTATCTGTGAACTTAATGATCACCTATTTACCTAGTTGGTCATTTAGAACGTTACTCATACAGTTCTACATCGAGCAAGCGATAACATTTCGTGCATACAACAATTCTGACCTGGAAAAAGCACAAAATACAGTTGATGTTTCAAAAGTCTCTCCGAAGTGAACTGTCTGAATTTGCGCTACCAAAAATGTGTTCATTGCATCAATTCACTGCGGAGTCACTTTCATAAATGAAACGATTTATATTTGAATTCAAAATGTACTAATCGAAGTCAGTAAAGGTTACCTTCACGTCCACCCTCTTGCACTCTTTAAATGTTTTCATTTTTCAACAAATCTACAAGATTCCCAGGCCTGTTAATTACTTTATGATTAATGATATATGAGACTCTGAAGTCTCTGAACTGTACTGTGACCAACTTACGCAGACAAACCATGGCACCAACGAAGTAGTAGAGAAGACTGAAATGTTCCCGACTTGTCTTCTGAGGATTTGCTGCCGTCCAAGAGAGGACATCGAGGGCGTCCTGACTCACTGCCGAAAGAAGTCGGTCGGCTACCTATTGGAGATCGATAATTAATCAATATTCAAACTTAAACAATCAAGTGAATGACCTTTTGTTAAACTGGTGATAGAAATTATTGTTTATATTAATGTCATGCTTCAAATTTCTCTAATTAAAAAAAGTATAATTGAATTATGTATGTCAAATAAATTGATCTCATAATATCATTAAGCAGGTTATTTATTTTGATATTATATTTTCAATGTCAAAATTAAAATGGAATAATATTCATGAAAATCAAATATGTGTATTTATAATAAAATAGATTAGCTTAGACATTCTAAATATGCAACCATTTACAATTATTCGGAATTCTCAAATATTATATATCTGTATAGACTTCAATTTTACTCGCCTCAAGCATGTTAAAGAAAATGTAGAGTTTGATGACAGACTGGCCCCGAATTTGATGGTACACGACGGATGAGTCGAAGTAACTTATGCAAAGGGTGCAGAAGACAACCAGAGTGCACTTTAGGAGTTCGCATCGTTGGCTGGCATCAAGAAGAGGTGATCTAGAGAACATGTTAAAGAGAGAGCCGGAAAATAATGCAGGTTGAAAATTGGCTAATTTTGAAAAAATGGGTTAAAGTAGGTATAATGAAAAATGTAACATGTATTTTGTAATTATATTTAATAATTATGTGTATAAATTACAAAACAAAACAAAAATTAAATATTACATTAGGTATAATAAAAAAGTTAGAAGATTAAAACAATGTTTAACATTTATAAATAACCCATTTCTTGTAAGATTACTATAAAAAGGCTTTCAAGTGTTAATTTGAAACAGCAAAATGGTAAGATAGTATTAGTAGTCTTTATTATAGTAAATAAGAGTTTCCAGCAATCATTTTTCATTCTTTGTAGAGTACACCACAAAATGTCAACTTCAATATCAGAGAAACATAGGATTCCTTTGGTCTATTTTCGAAGTATCTATGAGTGCATAATAACATTTAATGCCTTTAGTTAGAGTATTATTTGCTTTGACTTTACACTAAGAATTATAGAATAAAAACTTCCCCTAAAAGAGTGTTCCTTCAATTCCATACTTTTATGTTTTTCAATAAAGTTTGTTCCCCGATACATATAAGAATACTATCTACTTATATTGATTAATATTTATGATTCTTTTCACGATATAAAACACTAGCACTTCCCACTTCCATTTAAGTGTACCACTTTATCGTTTGAGCTATAAATTTAGATTATGCTCTATGTTATAGTCACTGATTAAAATAATTCAAATGACACATGACAATTAAACGAAACTGTCTATAATACTAAAGGGTTTTAACTAAAATCAACTTAGTCTATTGAACAAGACAATTAGTTATAACATATCACGAAAACCATTCTCTACATAAATTAGAATGTAAAACCAGAACAAACGTCAGTAATATAAAAAATCAGTATACACGAAATTGTAAATCGCAAATGGGACTAGAGGTGAAATAAAATAAATAAAACTTCAAGTTGCACTAATAGATTGTAAATGAAATCGATTCACTTACTATCGTAGAGCTAAATACTTCCTTTATTATATAAATACATATTCTAAAATGAACTTATCCTTGTAGGAGTTATAACAACCCTCTTTACACATCGTGCATTATAGTAATCAGTGGGTATGCGTAGCTTTACAACATGTCTTCAGAAAAGCAAGATTGTAATTTTATTTAGAATTAAATAATTAATACAAACTATCATGGCAATATACGCAAAAAACATTATGCTCAAAACTAAAACAAATATTTGTAACAATAATTCAATACTGTAGACGTAGTTATACATTGTAGCTTAGTCAACTCACTTGTAACATCCAAAGATTTTCTTTGGTATATTGAACGTCAAAGAGATGAGAGCAAAAAGGCACCGTAAAGGTAACATGGTATAAACGTAGAGGAAATGATCGAGACTTTGTAGACTTCCATAAAACATGAACTGAAAAAGAATGATACACAAAATGCTATATAAACCAAATATTAATCATAAATAGTATGCTGTATAACCAACCGGATTCCGGATAAGGCATTACTACATGTACATCTACCTACACGTACAAACTAAGAAAAAATGTAATGCTATATAATTTTATAATCGTATTTATATTTATAATTTAAAGTCAATATATAAAATTTATAAATAATAACAACATTAAAACTCAACTATTAGAGAAAAATGTAACCGTTAAAATAATTATAAAATCATGTCATCCCGTTAAAACTAAATTACTGACACCATTTTAAGTGAAAATAGCGGTACAAAAAAAAGTAAATTTAATAAATTAACTTCCTATCAAGATAGTCAAAAATCCTTCCATTATGCAAAATCATTATAAAATATATACATAATCGCTCTTAAATAGTCTTTAAAATTTAGAATAATGATTTGAAACTGAATCAATTAGTAATAAGACATTTCTGCTGCATGATCACATTATAAAAGCATTATGGTTCTTCTTTAACAGTATAATACATAGAAATAAAAGCCAAAAAGCCATCAGCTGCAAAGTTTTGTATCTTTTGATTTCTCCTAGCTCCACTTTATATTCATGAAAACGAATGAATGAAAGATTGTAGTGTGTTACATGAGTTAACTCAATAAATTACTTACGTAATAATGAATAAGATTACAGAAGCATCAGTATCTATAGTCTATCAGGCTATTACATTTAAATGGTTAAATTAAATCAAAATATTGTGTTACACACATAAAGTAAGTTTAGAATAGGGGGTTAATGAGTTCATTGCATTCTTCCTTGCTGTTGATATCAGGCTTGTGGTCGCGTATTAGGATAGCTTCCTTAATTTACAGGCTAATTGTATCATGGTATCTCGCTAGTATATTGATCGCGTTGTCAGATTGTGCGTTCAACTTGTACTTGTATATCGCGCTTTGTATGAACTGCTCAAGTGCTCGCGTACTCTTGTGTGCAGTGGTCAAATAATAATTACGATGTAGGTTGTAGAACAAGACTTCCGTTTTCAGTCATAAATGCAATTTTTTAACAAAATATATATGAATTTTATTTATGTTTACATAATTTTTATCAAATTGCAATCATTGCTTTTAACCAAGAAAAAAAATTTGCCTTGGGCAGCATATTGTTAGAAAATAAAATAAGCCAAAATACTGCAATAAAAGGTATTAGAGAGATCCACTCCGGTCATAGGACTAAAATAATGAGATACACACAACAAATAACTTAGAAGAACTAACGATATGTGTTCTCAATTATGTTCTTTCCTTATGATAAACTTGCATATTATATTTTCCCAGTTTTTATTATTTTCTTAGAGTTCTCATATAAACACTGTCTTGTGTTAATTTTACATAGAGATTTGCTAATAAATTGTAATAATAGAAGCACTGTTTACAAAATATGTGTTTGTGCCTATAGTTCATCCAAAATTATTTCCTGTTTCTATCTTCTTATTTTATGGAGTGAATCTCTAAAAGCTAAGACACAAATACACTTTATTGAAGTATTTCGGCATGTTATATTTTATTTTTAACTTAGTATTAAATATTTATATGCCTATAAAATGATACGCCAATGTTCTAAGGCAAGTTATATAAACTTCAATTAATTATCTGAGTTTACAGTTACAGGAAATAAATAGGTTAAGCACTGAGACAACAATTTCTATATTTCCAGTTAATTTATTTCAGTTAAAACATAAATATACATTTAGACAGATAGACATATTATTAAAAATGCACATATATTATATTAATTAAATTAGAATACGTAAAAAAAATGACTATGATAAACGAGAAAAGCAATTGAATTGGATAATTTTAAATTGTAGCTAGTTTAAACTATAAATACATCTATTGAGGGGGGTGGGGCTTAACAAAATGGTGAAGAAAATCAAGACAAAGAAAAATTTCCAATGCATCTTTATAATTCAAAACATCAGGAAAACATAACAAATACCATGTTGACCAAATTAATACACTTTAAATTACACGGTATTCACAAACAAAGATTTAACCAATAAGAACAGACAGGTGATGAAATAGACACATATCTATTATTTTAAGTAGGTCAAGGTTCAATCCGTAAAAGCGCATACAATTACAGGAAAAAAGTAATCAGTTAATTTTTAAGAAAAAACGACGTCCTCGAGTTGACAAAAAGTATTCAATTTTACTTTATTGTCTTTATTTACTGTCTTGTTCTTGCCTTTGTTGCTTATATCGAAAACAATGCCAAATATTTGTGTCGGTAAAACTGAAATTCCAGCAAGAATATACCACAATACCAGAAGCAGCTAAGGCACTTCAAGACAATGCAATCCAAGTATAACCAAGTATACAAAGTTAACTTACACACTCCAGGCGAATGGGTATTGTGAGAAAGGCATTGACTCGATTTCTGCGAACATCGTACTTCTGACTGCTCTGGGACTGATCGATAGTGCTGCCCTGTGTAAACTCCTCATACAGATAGCTTGAGAAGCGGAAATCTGAAAAATGTTTATAGTATACAATAGTATTTTATAATGCATACAATTTGTTGTTTTAACTTATGACTGATAAATATCACTCGAAATATGCGTGTCACCGTCGACTAAACACTTCTTTTACTCGGCATTATATAGTTTCAATGAAGTAAAAGATACATATAATTATGTAGTATCAAACAACATATCTCCATACCTACGATTCATATAATAATAATAATGAAAACAATAATTATAAAATTGCATGAAATATGTGCAATAAATAACATTTGCCGGCAGCAATATTTCTCTTTAATTAAAAAACTATTTATTATATTTAATAGCGTTATTGTGTTTTACTATTATGGGTTAATTGAGTTACTATTACCCAATATAATCAATTATTATACAATTGATGACCTTATCATAATATAATTAAATTGTATTTACTAATGATAATCTTATCTGGTTAAATACAAGTGTTACTTACTCTGAAAGGGATTTCTGATTTCCCCCTCAATAGATTCGAAGCTTTCATCAACATTGCGTCCTTTGTTGACGTCCTCTGTCATAGCTATAAATATGAAAATGCAAAAAACGGTAAGTTTCATAAAATATATAAATAAGATATAAACAGTGAAAAATTAAGAGAAACACAAATTATAATTTTCACATATATTATATACCTACAGGCTTTAAGCAAACGTGTTCAAGCAAATTTAGATAAGTAACTCCTGCTTGGAGTTTCCGGTTCAGGCGAAATGTTATTAGTAAATTAAAATTAAATTACATATAAAATAACTAAATAACATTTTATATATTAACTATACAAATTGATGATTATATATATTAAAAGTTAGTATATGTTCTTTGCTATTTATATAAAATTCCTTCAATACTTCTTATATTTTAAAAGCTTAATATCTGTCTTAATTAAAATACAGTCTTATGTTTTAAATTAATCAATCAATAATATCTAAAAAATATTTACTTCCAAAATGCAAATAGATTATAGTTGTTTATAATTAAATCAAATATTAATTATAAAAATAAGTATAGGTAACTAGTAATAAAAAGCAAATGTACCTTTTATATAAACGTACAAATTTAAAAAAATTCTCGCTGAAGAATGAAATCGATTATTACGATCAACTACATAAAAAATGAAAGTTCCGAAGCTCAATTTATAATGACTGAAATTAGTAATCAATGAGTTATAAAAATTTCCAAAATTATATGGATTTTCCAAAGATGTAGCTCAATTACTATTGGCCATGAAAAAGGAGATAATTCAGTTGGATAATTAAATCATGGGCGATTATGTTTTTGTTGAATTCTTATTAAATTAAACTATATACACTATTTTCCAAAATAAATGACACAATTGCATTTTTCATAAAATATAAAAAGTAATTTGAACGTCTATGTCTCTTTGTATGTTAAGAAATAT
>JAYRBW010127168.1:0-16408 GCA_036023295.1 Invenusta paracnida | reverse complement strand
CTCGAAATGCGTAGGTGCGTGGGTGGAGGTGGGGGGGTCTTTGTTCTCATCCTCCTCCTTCCCTACTACTCATATTAAACAATTTTTAATTCTATTAGATGGATGCAACGATGAAAATATAAAGTAATCTTTGAATTTGTTTAAATTATATATATATTAACATATTATGATTTTATGAATTAATTAATTATAGGATTATTATTCAGGTACCTAATCCATAAGTCGTATGTTGCAGTGATGTAATGTGATGTGAGCTGTGTCTCCGTCAAGAGGAGCCGAAGCCCTTGCAAATACGAGGCCACCGCCATGGTATCCTCCAACAGTACTGACAGAGGGGGACCCCCAACCCGAACGTGCTCAAACGTGGGCCTAGGTGAGCAGGGCAATCCTGTAGCCAGTGTTGCAGGGTCTCCTCATCCTCCTCACAGTGAGGGCAACCAGGAGGCACCATCGAGCCCACACGGACTCGGTACGTTGCCAGTATGCGACAGTGTCCGCTCCTAATCAGCGTCTCAGCGCGGCGAGAGATCCCCACCGGCGGGCGGTCACGGTGTACATGAAGCGAGTAAGCTCATGGGATGGACCAGGATCCTTGACTTCTCTCCGAATGAAGGACTTAGCCACCCTGAAGGACACTGGGACAAGGCCTATGGGTCCATCATCGTTCCGCAGATGAATAGCGGCCTCCCGGCTTCCCTGTCCGCGACCTCATTTCCATGAAGGCTGCAGTGACAGAGAATCCACTGGACGACAACAGTGCCCTTCACCCGCATCAAAAACGATCTAACTGCACCCATGTCCGGGTTGCAGAAAGATGCCTCGCTGCCTAGCGCAGTTAAGAGCAGTAGCTACTGTCGAGAGCAGATCAGAAACCGATTGCCCCGAGCCTCAGTCACAAACCAATTCACCGCCAGACCCAAGGTGGTCTCCTCCGTCTCGATGGTCGAAGTGTACTCCGCAACTGTTTTGCAGTGGTCAAACATACATACCTCAAAATAAAACTAATGTCTATTAAAAGATGAAATATATAACTTGTGCATTTTGAATTATAGGATTATTCAAATCTTTCATGTATGTCACATTTTTACATTTGTATTGACTTGTAAAGTTTTATAAATATCTAACTTGATCTGAATCGTGAGGTTTATTTGGCAATAGGTATAATAATTTAGAATAAGCTAATGAAAAAGATTTTCATTTAAAAATATAATCTTGATTTATAAATGTTGTGAAATGTTATGAAATAATTTATTTATTGTAGGTACTTAAATGTAGGTATAATTTAAATAGCTCTGATCACTTAGAAGAAAAAATATAGTTCATTTTCTGTTTGTCTGTCTGTCAGAGTAAGTATAATAATCGTCTTATATTGATACAAAGTACAATTTGCACTATGCACAATAAATATAGACACACAAATGGGATGCTATAGTCGTGCAAGTTGAAATGTGCACCTTTAATTGGAATTGTAGTGAAGTACTCAAGATCTTTTAGAAGTATGTTTATGTCTTTTATATGTTCTATAATTGACTCCTAACTTACTGTGTTGCTTCTTTATAATTAAGAGAATGAAATTTCATTATTTACAGTGCAGCTTTTTTTTATAATTTTCAGTATTGAGGAGAGTCTGACTTTAAGCTAGCTGTGTTATAGACTACCACAGACAAAAGTAAATATAATTATGAAGAATACTTTTTTTATTTTTCTCTTGATCCTGTTTCTACTCGAGTTAAAGTTGGAAATGTGTCGTGGACACATATTATCTTGCGATGAAACTTCTGACAAATGGTGAGCGTGTTTAATTATGTTTGGATTAATGACATTTATTTTAGACTATTGCAGGCCAAAAGATATATAAAAAATTCTCTTCGCTTGTATGTCTATATTGTGTATATAATTGAATATTTTTCTTCAAAGATATAAGAATTATTAGAACATATTATATAAATTTGGAACAATGTATAGTATAATAGTATATTAAATATTATATAAAATGTAAACAGTTAACTAAGGAAGGAATCGAAATCTATTTTATAAATAAACTAGGACAATTACATATATGGAGAAATTTGAGGTTCACAGAGTTAAAGTATTTGCGAGTTGTTAAGTTTTAATGTTTTTGTAAATTTTTAAAGCTATTCATTGATACTTAAAATAAAAACGTATAACATTTATCTGTTAGTATTATAAATGTATGAAATCCATACTGATATTTTTATTGAATAATTATTTGGAACATAAAAATCTTTATTGAATTGATGAAAATTCACTTTAGTCAATCGGACATTAGTCTGTCTAGATGAATTAAAATATTTTTTTAATAATCAATAGCGGAACCAAATAAATCGATAATGGAACACAGTAGCCAAATTTCTTTAAAAAATATGACATATATTTCCTATATTATGATGATATTTTTAAAAACATAGTCTCACTAACAATTATATTAATATTAAATATCACTATTTTTGTATTTATTGTCTCTCCCTATAATACCAACAAATAAACTAGTGACAAAGTAATGTTAATGCTTTATAGGAAATAAATATGTACAAAATTATTGTACACGTATTAAAAATTTGAGATTTGCAAAATTTTCATTTTTTAAAGTTTTTGTTGACATTAATATCAAAGTAACTCTACAGGAAAACATATCTTAAGAAATATATATCAAGAAAATTCTGCAATATGGTTTTACATATATTATATTTATATGGAACATAAGTATAAAACTGAAAAATTCATAAAAATATTACAACAAAAATTATGAAAAATTCTTGGTAATGGGACATTTTTACAAAAGCATTGAAACCCACATGAATGTAAAAGTGATTGTTTTAACGTTTTATCATTATCATTATCATTTTAACTATTTATTTTTTAAATCCTGGCGTCCCTTTTATATCAATCTTATTAATGGCTTTACTTATTATCATCAATATCATTTTAACGATTTTCTTTCAACGAGCTCGTTTCTTGGTTTTCATCTTTGCGACGCGATCGTTTTTGTTTAATACAAACAAAGAAAAAAATAAGAAGAAAAAGAATAATTTTTCATCAAAAATTGATCATTTAAAAAAAGTATTTATAAACCCTTTTAAAGGTTTATTTTAAGTGTATTTTGCTCCTTAGCGCTTGGTGATTACGCTGATACCAAAAATGAGCTTTTGATGCATTCTAGCCCGATTTATTAGCGGTCAAAGTTAGGCATATTATCCTTAGCATTAATGACTAGAGCCGTTAGTATCTTTCAAATTAATTGTTGAAGCTCTTGTTCTTGGCTTGATGATGATATCGCATCGTCTAATTATTATTTTTTTGTCAGCCATATTGATTATTATCAAATCGAGGTTTTATCGGAAAATATATTTCCTACATAAAATCGATCCTTTCAGAACAATTGCTGGAATTGTTATCAATAAAAGTAGTTCAATTGTTTTATTTAGCAATGTGTTACAAAAGAAGCGCTAATTAAAAGTGAAAGGAAATTAAACATATTATAGAAAACCATATGAGATCAAACCAAAATGTAACTATATTTTAAAGAAAAACGGAAAGTTTTATACTGCTAGTTATTGTTAGGTTTATATTTTGTTAAAAATGTTTAAATTTCCATATTCAAAGGTTTAAGCTAAAATCTTCAAAATTAGTTTAACTTATATAATTATGGAAATTAATAATTTTTCTCGAAATGAATCACATTGACGATGAGCAAGTTTTTGAAAATTTGTTGCACTATTTCACTGTTTTTCATATAATTTAAAAATTGATAGGTATTTACTTTACAATTACTAAATTCTTTATATATATATTCGTAATATTTTCAACAAAATGTAATTGATATCAGAACAAAAACGACAGCCTCACAAAAATTGAAGCCAAGAAACGAGCTCATCAAAAGCAAATGTTAAAATGATATTGATGATTTGAAAAACAGTCATCGAAGAATTGATATAAAATGGAGCCAAGATTTAATTGTGACAATGCTTGCAGTGTAAAATGCATAAACATATAAATCAATAATGAACATAAGTGTAATATCTAAACTGCAAAATTTATAAAAATATTACAACAGAAATTGAGAAAATTCTTGGCTCTGGGAAAAATTATATTATTTTACTATGGTAAGGGTTAATAGAAGGCATTGCTGGCAGATGACACGGCTTGATAATGAAATCGGACATCTTGAGGAGAGAGAGGTGCAAGCAGGAGACGACCGTCTAGTAACGTAAGCAAGAGAAGAATGAGCTAAAATAGCGCGCGCGTCTCTTTTATACTCTTCCTGTTCTGGCATTGGCTGGCCGTACTCGATCGTGATTGTTGAGATCGCCACCCCCCCTGTCACGTGACTCAGTTTGTACTACTCCTTCCCTACTACTTATATTACTGTATATAAGTCTAATGCTTATTATGCACCTACTACATATAATACAGATTTAAAAATAGGTTTTTATTTAGCAGAAATATAAATTATTGAAAAATTCTTATTAGATTGTACCTAATTTCAACTTGATAAATGCGTGCTTCTACTTCACTTTTATTTCGAGAATTTCACCATAATTATAAAATATGCAATACATGGAAACGGTTCTTTCATTTTATTGTGTTCAAAAAGACCTATTGCCAAGTACATAAAATCAATATTTTAAATATTATATTTAAGAATATTTTGATTCAAGGGTGAAATGCGAAACCCGTTCTAACTCAGTTAGGAGCTCCTTAAAACTGGGAGCACCTAACTTTTAACAGTGTTTCTCAACAATGGGTGGAGGAGCTACTAATTTAGTTAGGACGGTTTTCGCATTGCACCCTTATAAAATTAAACTTCACCATGGTCCATTCATATAAAAAGAATAGAAACATATTTGTTGCTTATAAAAATCTGAAAGTATATTGATATTTATTGCATAATTTGTGTAAGTGACATAAACATAAATAAAATTACATTAACCAAATGAAGTAGAACATATGTAGCGCAACACCGCATAACATGAAAAATCAATAATTTCAGAAATAGAAAAATATATTTCATAGGCAAATAATTATCGACAGGAATAAAATCTAAAATACACGAAAAGTAGAAAACGTACAAAAACTAAGTGTACAAAAATAAAACATGTAAAAAGAGAAACTGTACCTACATTTTAGAATAATAATGTATCTAACATAACTCACTACAAATATAACCGCCAAATGACGTTGGTAAATTGAAGATCGAAAATACATAAAAACAGTTTTTTATATAATATTTTATGTAACATTTCTCAACCCAAATCAAAATTCAATTTCTGTAGTACATTTCACTGAATGAAGAATAAGTGATAAATTGTTTTATTTCAAATATTATGGTCGTAAAATGAAGAACATGATGAATTAAATGTTAAACTAAAGGCTATGTATTTAATAACTAAAGTTTGGAAATAAATATCATGGAAACTAACTTCATAATGTGTACCTCGCAAATTTGTACTATTATTTGCATAATTTATATTACTATAACAATATGTTGTATAACTAAAACTATATAATACTTTGTAATATATAAAATTAGCTATTTATAAAAAGTTATTGTAGACTGCGAACATTATAGAAAATTTAGTTGATGGTTTGAATATAATCGTAAATTAATATAACACCGTAACATTTTAAAAATAAATGTAAAATTATTTATAATTTGGTGTACGCAACCTGCTTTAGAAGTTATTCTTAGTTCTGCTTTAAATACAAAAATGTATTCAAATGAAATACACGAAATATTTTGCAATGAAATGCGTGATGAGATTTCAAAACATGTTTTTAGAAGTTTACTAAAATAAATTTGAAGTTAAGTAAAGTTAAGTGAAATAGATTTAATTTTATAGTTGGTTTGAAACATTATATAATTCTGTATTTTCACAAGAAAAATCCAGTAAGATATTATATTCAGATATTGATTGTACAAAGCTTAAGAAATGTAAATAATAATTTTATATTGAATATTTCTCAAAGAAATAATGAAATTTAGTTATCCATTAATGCTAAATAAAATGGATCTTCACATAACCAAGAGAACTAATATTATATTATAGACGATTCATAATATCGTCTTTTAACTTGATATTTCACTTTACTTTATTTCATGGAATTGTCTTTCACAGTTTGTTTTCTAAAGTTTTCATCAGAATTATCATACATAGATTGCAGTATTATTGGAATTCTAGAAAGATACATAATTGAGATATAATAAGATCTAAAATAACCTATGGTTCTTACGGCAATTTATTAAGATTGTATGCCCACTTTTCGAAAAAATAAGACAAATATATTATATTTATTATACAAAAATGCACGCAGACTCAAATAGATACTTTGAATCTACATTGCTTACTGTATTAATAAAAGCGATTAAGGTTACCAGGAATGACTAAAAACACGTTGCTAAATAGCTAAGTCGTAGCAGCAGTGCACTTGTCTAGCTATCAGTATTAGAGTTCTCTCTGGCAAAGTCACGACACCATCTCACAACCCGATGATGCAGTCGTAATGAGACAGTGTAGAAGAGGCCGCAAATGACAAAGTTACTTAGGCACCCAACAACAGCGAACATCATCTGAGGCGCAAAAATCTTCCAGACCATGAGGTGACGAGAGTGGAGACCGGCAGCACACATTGACAGCCAGGCCTGTCGAGTAGATAGACAAGGATGTTTGTTTGTTTGAATTTAGTGGTTTACAAAACATTAAGAATGAAGCAGTCAATGCATCAAATAAACAACAAAAACTTTTGTCTGAATGTTAATCAAAGCAAATTCTGTACATTTTCTAAGAATATATTTATATATTATTATATATATATAAGAATATTTCATTTAAATATAATTAATTATGTTACAGCTTTATTTATAATTATATTATATATTAATATGTATAATTCAAAATCTAAAACTAAATATTGAAAATTAAACACAAAAATTGTAGACAAATATTAAATTTAAATTAATCGATTATGATTTCCTTACACGTGATTTTAATCATAATTATAAAATAATGACTTTTGATTGAACGATTGGCTTTATTCCGCTAACGAAAATGTGTGAATTATTATTGTATATATATATATTGCAATTTAAATATAATGCTTAAATCATTCTAATATATTAACAATATAGTTTACTTAAATCGATTTTTAGCCAATAAACGGTATTTTATTTTATGTATCACATCACTAATGACTCTAAAAGACTAAAAATATAGAATAAAAACAGTAACCAACCTGTAGAGTTACAAGAGCTAAATAGCGCAAAAAGATTGTTTTAAGAGACACAGAATAGAGCGCCGCAGTTAATTCAGTTTCGGCAAATGCTAGTTCTCCTGACTTCCAGTTCTCAGCCTGCTTCTCCTTCTGATCAGTTGAACACCCATTGGTCTGCTGGTGATGATTCATCGCGGCCGATGACGTTACAAGCGCCGCCAACTTTGTGATTGGATTGCAAGGACCCGGACAAGCCACTGTGGCAAGCAGAGGAAGAGCAGCTGCGACGAGTATCGATCCAGCCAAGGTGTTGACAAGAATTGTTAGCGCAGGAAGAATGTGATTGGTGTGCTCGCCATGAGAGATTACGTAGGCAGCCTGCCATTGGATGTTGGCGATGGCAGGCTGGTGTCCGGTTGTGTAGAAGGTGTAACGAGATAGGAGCAGACAGAAGGCAGCAGCGAACCAGGAGCTGTTGAGTCTGTAGGCAGACTCATAGAAGCCTGAGTGAATGTGTGGGACGAGATTGGTTAAAAATCAGATACATTAGAGGAAGTATTCATTATTGATAAAACTATGAAAATATTAAAAATCGGGATAGAATTCAAAATTCAAAACATAGAAATATTAATACAAAAGAAACATATATTTCTTCCTTTTTCAATGGAATTCGAGTCCCACTTCATTAATTGTTGAACACTGAAGGAGTACATTTGTATCTTCCAAAACGTTCAACTTTTTTATTCTAAGACATATTTTAATACTTTCATTCCTTTATAACTATGGTACATAACAATCAAAGAAATTATTCAATATAATATATATAATTCTTCTGGAGTAAAACAAAAATCTATGGGTATAATAAATATATTGCAAATCATATAATATGCATATAACGTTTACTCAAGTTTCACAGATGAGATATAATTAACTTTACAAGAATTGATTTATAATTGATTTAATGTTATTCTTTAAGCTTTGTTTATCATTTATCCAATATTCTTGTAAATAATGAAAAATTTAATATTTCATACATATTATAGTTTAGAGATTTTCTGTTATCGATGCTTAGAACGATTTTTCAAATTTTAACTAAATGTGTCGCTTGCAGTTTCTATTTAATCAATTTAATTAAATAAATTACGAAATAAATCAATTCCGAAAATATATTCCTCAGATAGCTTTACCAATCTGCGTAAAATTTACACAGTTTATAGATTTACGATGCAAGAATATTGAAATCTTGCATATAAAAGAATTTTATATTAAAGTATAATAGTGCACCTTAGTTTAGAATATTCAATTTTTTAAGTAATACATTATGTTTTTAAATTTAATATTCAAATATTTTATCATCACACGATACGCTGCAAATTTAGGCTTCAATTAAATGTATCTAATAAATAATTTGTAAAATTTTGTATAATCATAGGGTTCAAAATAAAACTAATAATCATAATCATACTATGTTACATTAAATAATGTAACATAATGTATTATAATTAAATTCTAGTTCAAAATAAGACCAGAATATACTAAGATAATAATAGTATCACAAGTCACTTACCAAGCGCATTTATCGATGCAAAGGCCAAGAAGATAAAAACACTGAGGATGATAGAGATGGCGTGTCCATCACCGAGAAAGAGGACTAAGAGAAGGGACACGATGAGCAAAAGAGTGAAATGCCAGGCCGAGTACACACTCCCCAGACCGTAGACGAGAATACGACGGTCTTTTTTGCCCTTCGTATCTTCCGCTTGTGCTTTAAGATGATTCCACACGTGCGGGACAACAACCCGCCAATCGGACGAGTAGTAGGGCAGGTTGAGATCCGAACTATCGTCGCCATTTCCTCCACGAGTGAACACTGTTACTGGCCATTTAACCAGAAGGCAGAGAGCCGTCAACGCCGTGGTTAGAGTGAGTCTGGGAAGTACGGTTTGCTGCCAAGGGTCCATTATCCGCAGAATGTTCTCAGGGAGGCTTTGGACTACCCAGTGCATGATCAACAGCATAGTAGTGACGGGAATAAGGTAGAACACCGTCATCACAGCCGGAGAAGTGCCGTTTAGGTTTCCGAGGTGACGCAAGAGAATGCGATGCCCAAAGATGGTTGCCGAAGTTGCAAGAGCTGAGGAGAAGAAACGAGCAGACTTGTATGAACGAAACTGATCCGAAATGGTGGCGAGAGACTTAGTTAAACTGCGTGTGTCACACCATGCCTGTTGTTCTTCTCGACAGATGCGCCACTGGAGGCTGACTAGGAGAGCTAGACAGGCGAAACAGGGCAGCAGTGCAACACTGGTAAGCAGTAGAAGGGGTTTCCAACGATGGAGCGAGCGACGGTGTTGCTGCTTACTTATTGCTTCTGTTAACAGTTTTCGCTGGTTAGTGAAGAAGGCGAGATCCAGCAGGAAGTTGACCCCACGGGCAAGCAGCAAGGTTTGGAGGAGGAATCGGAGCACAATGTCTTCGTTGACGACGAAAGAGTTGGAAAACTGGGAGCCGAAAAGTATGAGACAGAAAACGAGTCCTAGAAAATCCGTGTTCACTAGAGCAAAATATTTCGGCGGCTTCACGGCCCAGTTGCCGGAAATCTTACTCCTTATCAGGGATAATAGTGAGGCCAAGTTTACTAAGAGTAGACCAGCGCAAACAACTATAGCGGGGAGATTGACCACTTCAAGCAGTAGTGAACTTAGCGCCACTACAAGGGAGCCTATCACAAAATATACTGATGGTCCCTTGAGGTAGTCTAGAAGAAATAGTTGAACAACCGAGTTGCCGGATACGATCAAGCCGAGTAGTATCTTCTCCGTATCAAATCGGGTCCATTTTTCGCGGAATTTCTCCCTTATTTCCTCTAGTACGCGTACGCTTTGATTGACGTTGACACTATTGGTGGTAGGTATTGATGAAGTAGAGGACTGATTGGCTTCCGCGATAAGACTGTCCAATTGACGGAGTAGGGGAGCAAAATCACCCCTGGTGAAGTCTTCGCCGAACTTTTGCTCGTAACGATCTATGTAGGTGCGCATCTGAAAGAGGGAAAATATCGAATGTATCAGCTTGGGTTGATTAGGATATCATTATGTACAACATATATTATGAAAGAGATATTAGTACTAGACTGGAAGATGTAGGGTACAATGGGTAATACTGTGTAACTATTTAAAGGGAACCATTCCTGAAATGTATAAAATTCAAGTAGATAAAATGTAAAATAAAAATGTCAGCTCCAAATTATTAAATAAATCTTAAAGGATATACTGAACAATTCAATGAATCTCCTTAAACATCTGCATATTATAACGGTAGTTGACTTAGTTCTTGTTTGTGTAAAATTTCCGTAAAAGAATGTCAGTTTTCTAGATCAAATATTTATTATAAATTTAATGATATATACGGTTCATTAAATCATGTATACTCGTGTAAATAAAAAAAGTGCGGAAAAAGTTGGATATTTATGAAGGAAAAGATAAAATCAATTAATAATTTTATACTAGCGTATACTACTAGTAGTATGAAGAGATGGACAACCTGTTTCAATATTGTTAAGTTTCCTTAGCAACCCATACCCCTCATACTGTTGAAAAATACAATATATACAATAGCAGTGTATCACAAATTTATGAAGTTCATTAACGAGCACACTTTTGAGCACAATTCTCTTATTAATTATGTACAAGACAAAAAATGATATAAATGATATAAAAAATGGGAACTGTTTTCTTGTTAAAAATAGGGTTCTTTCAAGCACTTACTCCATACTACTTTGAATACACTCAAAATTCAGGTAAAAAACTAATGATTAAAAGACTAAATTCAAATTTAAAAAAAATTATAACATGAAAAAGACATGTTGAAATGTTTTCAAGAATCCTTACATTATGTTTTAAGTATTTTAGTTATTGATGAATTTTAATTATAATAAATACATTTTAATTATACTTTATTCGAGTGTGTGGATAACATTAAATCCACTGCACCACAAAAATTGTTGCTAGTTTCCAAATTTAATATTAAAGCCACTGTGTGCATACCTTTAAATTATTTTATTGTGAAAATATTATAGCAGTGCCATAAAATAAGATGGTTTACTGGTTTTTGAACAAGGAAAAATATCATGTCTAGAAGAAATAAATTGCAATTATTATTATCAGTATTAACATGTATTTTAATTGATTAGAGAGTGGTGAAGTGTCAATAAACTTGATTCAAGGGAAATGTTGAAATCAATTGAAGAGAAGTTAAACAAATCAGAAGGTTCAAATGGAATAAATACACAGAACATCCTAATTGCATACAAATTGACTACAAGAAAAATCAACTATATAATAAAGAGTTTCCAGAGAGTATGCTGTATAATACATATATTTTTATCTATTCGTGGCTCTTTGCATGTCTAAAACAATTGACTTCTTTGGAAACAAAAAGCCATAATAAACACACAAGGTTACCTGGTGAAGATTGCGGAGAATTGCAGTCCCCCGAAGTCGCTTGGGCATAATCTCAGACCGTACAACACCTACGCTTGAGAAGGGGATTGG
The DNA here is from genome assembly GCA_036023295.1 of Invenusta paracnida. Taxonomy (NCBI): domain Eukaryota; kingdom Metazoa; phylum Platyhelminthes; order Proseriata; family Coelogynoporidae; genus Invenusta; species Invenusta paracnida. The sequence goes on along the minus strand of JAYRBW010127168.1, from coordinate 4,625 downwards.
GCGGCCTGTGAGTAGGGCCAGACTTGGCACCAAATCGATCTGGGGCAGCTGAGTCAGAGAGGACGAGGAGAAAGACAACTCTCTTCCTCCAGCTGATGAGTAGAGGAAGAGACCAGCTTCCAGCTCCTGGTGAGAGTCACCACCGTGGTCACCGGAAGGCGTCATCCCGTGGTCGCCTAGTAACACGAGAAGTGAATTCTCGGGTAAGCGGGAGATGACCATTCTGTACGCGGGTAAAGAGAAACGCCAAATGTACGCTATGTAAAGGTTTCAGAGATACCTAATTATTCATGAACTATTAAGAGACAGTTCTTATAAAAGGGTTTATATATACCCCGGAAAAGCATGATTGCACTTTATTCCTATTATGTTTTCTCAGTTTCGCAAAATCCAAATATTTTTAACCTAGTCAAATGAGAACCAAAAATACCCCCTAAAAATGAACATGACAATAACAATGACGGATTAATCTAAAATTGGCATGTGTCTTTTTAAAGGTACCCAGAGTAATACATACATGTGCCGAATTTAAAAGCAATTAGACAATCTGTTTGTAAATGTGATGATTCCTATATAATTATATTTTTCAGGGATGTGATTAAACTTATGAAAATGTAGGAACTATTATAGGCTACCACAAGATAATATTATAGTATTCAATATTCAGTACAATATTAAAAAATAAAAATAAACCATATAAAAAAAATTAGGAATCACATCCATGATTTTGTCTGTGGAAGTACAGTCCAATGGCTGTAAAATGCATAGGTCTAATTACAATACAAGTATAATGCATTAGAAATATGTTTAAGTTTTTTTAGTTCAAAACATAATTTTCTACATATAATCTATTAAGTAGGTATATAAGAGAAATGTTTAGGATATATATTACATTACACTACATTATAGCTGTTATTGCATAATGAAATTAAATCACACAACTAAGGCAATATTACTATATGTAATATAATGTAACAGCTGCCTGTAACAGTATACTTATATAATATATTTTAATCGATGTGTCAAATCAAGTAGAATAAACATACAATCACGGTGAATCAGACAGCGAGCGACAACAACCAACTAATTATGCTATTGCATTCCAATACTACATAAATAGTTTATATGCTGCTAATATACCATACATATATGTATGTATATACTAGAGTAATATATAAAATGTCTATATCCGTCTGGGGGTATAGCTCAGTGGTAGAGCATTCGACTGCAGATCGAGAGGTCCCTGGTTCAAATCCGGGTGCCCCCTATTAATTTTTTATTATTCATAAAACTGAAAATAGAAATTGTTTATTGTCACAACTGTAAAAACTGCAAAGTTTAAAAACTAGTTGTAAAATGTTAACAAGGTTTTAATTTTCATTTATAACTCATAGCTAACTTAGTGACTAATTTTGGTCTTAATTATAGCGATAATAAAATGTAATTTAGTGCTTAACTAATTAGTTTCATTAGATAATTAGAAAATAGGATTAATTCGCCATCTGAGTAAAAGTTTAATGTTCAATGGGTAACTACTCGTCAAATATACACAAATTACACGAGACAAGCGAATGAATCAACATGATTTATGTTGCCCAACATAATATTAATATAAACCAAAAATGGCAAAAGTGTGTTAGCTCAACCCATAAAAAATCTTTTAAATGTGATATGATTATGTTCTATGAGATATGATATTTCTATTAATTAAGACATAAACGATTATAATGGCAGGAATATACTTGTAATTTTCTTAATAATATTAAAAACGTAGTAAAGTTAGCTTAAGTCAAATAATATTAACAAAGAGCTAACACATTTAACGGATATTTCATTTCTTTTTCACACACTTTTGCCATTTTAAAGTCTGATCTTAAATGGACACTTAAAAATACCTAATAAATAATGAGATAAATATGAGAATTAAGTCAATCAGTGGTGGACCTATATAGTAAAAGCATGGTTCAAACAAAACAAACATACTGGGTCATAAAATTGGCCATACATCAAATTACTTCAGAAATATAGCAATGACAATACATGCATATTATGTCGAACATTAAATCAAATTCCGAAGTATTTGACATTTTAACACATAATTAACGTAAAGAAAGACGGGGGCATAGCTCAGTGGTAGAGCATTCGACTGCAGATCGAGAGGTCCCTGGTTAAAACCCGGGTGCCCCCTTGGGATTTTATATATTTGATAAAAAAAGATTTAAACATGTTTTATTTCCAGATCTATAATTGGGTTGCTGTTGAAATGATGGGTGTCTGGTGTGAAGAAAGTGGCATTGCATTTAGGGATGGAGAGGTGGAGCGTGAGATCTATGAAGTTTTGAAGAAGGGGTGGAGGAAAGTATTGGTATTGTTTTTCGACTGATTTGATGTGCATGTCAGTGGAGTTAATGGTGATTATTGTCTTGCGTACTGGGTGAATTTGTTGTGATTGTGTTGCGGAGTGGGAATGTCACGCATGTAAAAATTAAAGAGAACTGGCGATGACTCTTGGGGTCCTAAGTGGATGTTTGTGTGTGTGTGGAGAGAGATCTATTATATACGCGACTTGTTGTTTTCTGCCGTGTACGTATGTAGTTTGTGATAAATTTGATGTGATTGTTTGTCACGTGGAGTTGAGTATTTGTTGTGAGTTGTGTGTGTTAACTGTGTTGAATGCTCTTGTGGGGTTTAGGGCTGTGATGATGGTTCTGAGTGGTGGTTTTCGTGTGTTGAAGTTCGCTGATGTGGTGTAATATATTTTGTAGGACTGTGACTGTGCTGTGTTTGGATTTGAAACCGTGTTGGTGATGTAGAGAATGTACGTGTGCTTGTATGGATGGAAAAAGGCGGTACTACTAAAATATAGTAGTATCCATTTTCGTTATGGTCCTGTCACACCTTGAAGATTTAGCCAGCGTATATACCGAAGTATTGCAATACGCTGGTATACGTCGGAGTACGGCGAGGCTCATGTGTGGTTAATATGGTTAGGTATGTCTAATACGTTACGCATATTTGGGAATAAGTTATGCGATCGATGATAAAGCCATACAGCCTCCGAGGTCTGACGAATGATCAGCTAATCTTGAATTTTCGGTTTTGCCGAGCAAGGAGGGTAGTAGACAATACATTGGGCATCCTAGCTAAAAGATTGCAGGTGCTTCTAAGCACCATGCAGCATCACCCCCTAGATTGTCAAAGCATGTTTGGTCTTGTACAACTTAATAAGGACCTAGTGCCTCTTGCACAAAACCTAATTTAAGAGTGAAATTGATTAAGAATGAAGAGTGTTTGACTTGCACAAAACTGAGATCGCTTTACTCTTCATCTTTTGGTCTAAAATAAATTTGTGAATCATATGTTACATCTATGTTTAGAATGTAAGAATATTTTGATAGTCAAAAAGCGTTAATATAGTACATCAAAGGACTACAGATACCCAGGATTACAGAAACTATATCCATAGAAATCACGTGATCGTTGAAAAAACGCTGTTGTGCATTGCGCTCATTATGCATAAGTTAGAAAATCGTTAGATGTTAGTTCTGAACAATTGAAACACGTTAGACGCTCGTTGTTATACACTACCCACTGTGATTCATTGGTACAAACTACATTTAAAGCCCCACTTACACGAGCAATTTGGATGCGCATCTAACTGTACGATGCTCGTTAGATGCTCATCTTACTTAGGCCCAATAAGTGTGGCTAAGTTATAAATGCGTTCTTTAAACGACTCGTTATGAATACTGTATGTATATGCCTCTTAAAAAACATCTTTTGTTCAGCGTATGCCAACGTTTTTATACGTTGGCATATACTGATTAAATCGCCAAGCCCATTATTACAATAATAAATATTGCATCGTCAAGCCAAGAATAAGAGCGTCAGCAATTAGCTTGAGAGATGTTAACAGCTATAGTCATTAATGCTAATGTGAATAGGCTTATTTTTGACCGCTCATAAATCAGACTAGAATGCATTAAAAAGCACATTTTTGGTACCAGCGTATTCGCCAAGCGCTAAGGAACAAAATGCACCTGAGATGAACTTATGAAACAGTTTCTAGATACTTTTTTAAAAGGAATCAATTTCGATAAAAAGTGTCTTTTCTTTTTCTTATTTTTGTAGCCAAGTTGATTGATATTGACGTTTTATCGAAAAATACATTTTCTAAATAAAATTGATATTTTTAGACTAATCGCTGGAATTTTATCAATAAATACAGTACAGCAGTCTTACCTATCACTATGCAACGAAATAAAAGCGCAGATTCATTTAAGTAAAAATAAAACAATCTACACGCTAACTTAGACAGAAAATCATATGAGATTAAATCAAAATGTAACTATTTCGAAGCAAAGTAAACAATTTCGATACGGAAAAATATTTTTAGGTTTTATTTTGATAAAAAGGTCTAATTTCCATATTCATGCGTTTAAACTCAAATTTAAAAATTGCTTATAACTCATACTATTTAGAAAAGATATATTTCCTTTAGAATTTATTCATATATGAGAAAAATCAAAACGATGAAATATGCAAGAACATTTTTCGGCTATTTCAGAATTTTGTATATATAAAAAATAACTAATACTTATTTACGTTGTATGCATGAAATATTT